>LR990657.1:23356525-23584025 GCA_905147715.2 Xestia xanthographa | reverse complement strand
GTGATGGTGATTGTGATAGTGATTGTGATAGCGATAGTGATGGGGATTGTGATGGTGATTGTGATTGTGATAGTGATGGTGATGGGGATTGTGATGGTGATTGTGATTGTGATAGTGTTAGTGATGGTGATTGTGATAATGATGGCGGTTGTGATAGTGATGGTAATTGTGATAATAATAATTGTGATGATTATGAAATGTGGCACATAGATAGTTTATAACCTGGATTATCTAACATGGAGGACACTATTATTCCTTTAGTATGATCCAGTGGGACAGTTACCGAACTTCACGCGGGCGAAGCCGCGGGCAACAGCTAGTATTCTCATATATAGACAGTGAGATTAGAACGTGAAAGTGTTAGGTAGAAAGAGTTTGTATTGTTCTTGTGATACTTTTTATTATATTATTAAGTATCTGTGTTTGTCTATTTTTGTTTTCATGTGGGGTTAAACGGGGCTCCAAAGTTTGTATGGGGAAACAAGATTAGTTAGACTATTTTATTCGAAACTTCACAGGAGTGCACCTATTGATAAATGAGTAGAAACGGGTTTCAGGGTTTTTCAGAATTCAACCCCTAAGAGGGGGAAATGGGGTGGCAAAGTGTAAAAATCAATGCACAGCCCAAACCGCTGAGTCTAGAGATTCCAAATTTGGCAAGTAGGTTTCTTATGTGGTCTAGGGTTGCACTAAGAAAGGATTTTTCAAAATTCGCCCCCTAAGGGGGATAAACGGGGTTCCAAAATTTGTATGGGTAAAACAAGATTAGTTAGACTATTTTATTCGAAACTTCACAGGAGTGCTCCTATTGACAAATGAGTAGAAACATGTTTCAGGTTTTTTCAGAATTCAACCCCTAAGAGGGGGAAATGGGGTGGCAAAGTATAAAAATCAATGCACAGCCCAAACCGCTGAGTCTAGAGATTCCAAATTTGGCAAGTAGGTTCCTTATGTGGTCTAGGGGTGCACTAAGAAAGGATTATCAAAATTCACCCCATATGGGGGTTAAACGGGGCTCCAAAGTTTGTATGGGTAAAACAAGATTAGTTAGACTATTTTATTCGAAACTTCACAGGAGTGCTCCTATTGATAAATGAGTAGAAACGGGTTTCAGGTTTTTTCAGAATTCAACCCCTAAGAGAAATGGGGTGGCAAAGTATAAAAATCAATGCACAGCCCAAACCGCTGAGTCTAGAGATTCCAAATTTGGCACAAAGGTTTTTTATTAGGTTTTGGGGTGCATTAAGAAAGGATTTTTCAAAATTAACCCCCTTAGGGGTTGGAACGGGAGTCCAAAGATTACATGGGGAAATAAGATTAGTTAGACTACTTTATTCGAAACTTAACAGGAGTACTCCTATTGATAAATGAGTTAACGTTTGTGTTTCAGGTTTTTTCAGAATTCAACCCCAAAAGGGGGAAATGGGGTAACAAAGCCTGAAATTCAACATAGGTATTGTTTGTATGGTGAATTGGGTTGGGTGTATTACAAACACAACGATTTTAAAATTTAATGTGGCGGCCCTAAAATAACATCATTCCCTGTTGGGGTGCGATGGGGTTAAAATGTCTAAAAATCAATATGGGTGTCGATACCGAGATTATCAGATGTGCTGATTACGAAAATGGCATTTATTTTGAGATCCAGAAGATGGCGGATTCGACTTCTATACAGGGTTATTGTTGATTTATTGTGATGATTGTGATTACGATGTTGATGATTGTGATTACGATGTTGATGATTGTGATAATGATTGTGATGATGATGATATTTATTACGATGATAATTATTGTTTTACGATGATGATGATTGTGATAACGATGATGGTGATTGTGGTAGTGATTTTGATGGTGATTGTGATGGTGATGGTGATTGTGATAGTGATTGTGATAGTGACGGTGATTGTGATGGTGATAGCAATGGTGATGGTGATTGTGATTATGACAGTGACGGTGATAATGATGAAGATGATTTTGATTACGATGATAATGATTAATGATTGTGATAACGAGGATAGTGATTGCGAGAAAGATTGTGATGGTGATTGTTTTAACTTGATTTTGTGATAGTGACGGCGATTGTGATCATGATGATTGTGATTGAGATGATAATGATTGTTATTACGATGATAATAATTGTAATTACGACGATAATGATTGTGAAAACGATGATAGTGATTGTGATAGTGATTTTGATAGTGATTGTGATGGTGATTGTGATAGTGACGGTGATTGTGATGGTGATAGTGATGGTGATGGTGATTGTGATTGTGACAGAGATGGTGATTGTGATAATGACGAAGATGATGTGATTAAGATGATAATGATTGTGATAACGAGGATAGCGATTGTGAATGTGATGGTGAGTGTGATTGTGTTAATGATGGTGATTGTGATAGTGATGGTGATTGTGATAATGATTGTGGTTGTGATAGTGATGGCAATTGTGATGATGATGATTGTGATTAAGATGATAAATATTGTGATAACCATGATGGTGATTGTGATAGTGATTGTGATAGTGATAGTGATGATGATAGTGATTGTGATAGTGATTGTGATAGTGATAGTGATAGTGATAGTGATAGTGATTGTGATAGTGATAGTGATAGTGATTGTGATAGTGATTGTGATAGTGATAGTGATAGTGATTGTGATAGTGATTGTTATAGTGATTGTGATAGTGATTGTGATAGTGATTGTGATAGTGATTGTGATAGTGATTGTGATAGTGATTGTGATAGTGATTGTGATAGCGATTGTGATAGCGATTGTGATAGTGATTGTGATAGTGATTGTGATAGCGATTGTGGTAGTGATAGCGATTGTGATAGCGATTGTGATAGCGATTGTGATAGTGATTGTGATAGTGATTGTGATAGTGATAGTGATTGTGATAGTGATTGTGATTGTTATAGTGATAGTGATTATGATAGTGATTGTGATAGCGATTGTGATAGTGATTGTGATAGTGATTGTGATAGTGATTGTGATAGTGATTGTGATAGTGATTGTGATAGTGATTGTGATAGTGATTGTGATAGTGATAGTGATTGTGATTGTGATTGTGATAGTGATTGTGATTGTGATAGCGATTGTGATAGCGATTGTGATTGTGATAGTGATTGTGATAGTGATTGTGATAGTGATTGTGATAGTGATTGTGATAGTGATTGTGATAGTGATTGTGATAGTGATTGTGATAGTGATTGTGATAGTGATTGTGATAGTGATTGTGATAGTGATTGTGATAGTGATTGTGATTGTGATAGTGATAGTGATTGTGATAGCGACTGTGATAGTGATTGTGATAGCGACTGTGATAGTGATTGTGATGGTGATTGTGATAGTGATTGTGATTGTGATAGTGATTGTGATTGTGATAGTGATTGTGATAGTGATTGTGATAGTGATTGTGATAGTGATTGTGATAGTGATTGTGATAGTGATTGTGATAGTGATTGTGATAGTGATTGTGATAGAGGTTATAGGCTATATAACATCACGCTACGACCAAAAGGAGCGGAGCATAAATGAAAGATGTTGCAAAAACGGGGAAAATGTATTCCTTTTGTTAGCTTTTTCTCTCTTATGTGACGCAGACAAAGTTGCGTGGGTCAGCTAGTAGGTCATATAATTTGTTTCAGCTTAGCTCTGCACCGGATCATTGCAATACTGTTGTTAGAATTAGGAAAACTTTACTAAAATTGTACTACCTACCTTTTTAGAAAATTCTGGCTTCTATTCCATCAGCCCAACGTTCATATAGGCTCTCTTTTACATTCAAATTGCCTCATCCAACCCCACCGAAGATTGGCGAGTCAAAACTGAAAACCGGCAACAAATTCCGTTTTCCAATTTAGAACGAGTATAATTCACATCCACAACGCTGACCAATTCTGAAATCCAAGGGATTGATAAAAAAAAGGTGGAATTTGTTGAGTAACTTTCGTACAGTTTGATTTAATCCGTGGCACGTTTCGCCTGGCAAATTGGTCCAGAATAACGATGATATACACCGGTTATATTTTGTAAAAGCCACTCTCGACATCCTTAGTAAGTACGGTACTAGGGTACCGCAAGTGTTGTATACTGGTTTTGCGCGAAACTTCACAATAGCAAACAATTTATGAATATAAGGACGTGAAAACTTTATCATATGAAAGACTCGTTGCTACTACAGCTTTGAAAGCAGCACGACTTTTTATGCAGTGCAATGGCGGTGTTGTTTGGTCACAATGCAAATAGAAAACGACTTAACTTGTTGGTAAAGTTAGAATAGTTAATCAAAGTATACGTACATATTTTAATGAAAAGATAAATAAGTGTTACTCTCTGTTTTGTTTAAAATAAAACATAAAGAATTATTTCGAAAATGGTTATTAGATTCAAGCCAATTTTTAACACACTGTACAGCTTCTCTTAATTGGTTTTCATGGGTGTGCTACTTTATTTTCTATAATATTTACATTATTTACATACTAACTCTATAATAGAAATAAAAATATTTACAAGTATCAAAAAGGGTTACAAGGCGTCGAAAAATTCGTCCACATCGATGTCAACAGGAAAAGTGCCCAGAAGGCTGGCAGAATTGCCACGTTGGATGGCAATGCTGATTCTTTGGCCAAAAAATAGGCCCGCCCTCTGGTCACGTGAATTAAGTTACACTTGTTTGTTAAAATCGTTAAGGAACGTTAAAAAAGGTACGGAACCTCTTTACATCGTATCCAATTCCCAATCGTCCTATTTAGCGAGTCCAAGATAATTGATGAAAATCCTAATGATCCTACAATTTGCACCTTGTATTCTATTTTTGTTCAGAAATATTTTGAATTCTATCCGTAGAACGAAAAAGTTTAATATTGTACGATGTGGCGACGAATAAATTACAAACACGATTGTTTATTCTAGAGAGTTTAATTTAACCTGAGAAATTCCGAAAGAGAATGAAACATTTGTTTCGCTTTGGTTTTGGTTAAAATTCTTGCACACTTTGCAGTTTCTTTTGAATTCATGAAAGATAATTATAAAACAAAAAAGGCAGTTGCATGGTTACGTACAGAGTTTATTTTAAGATTGTTGTCTAAGTAATAAAGATGAAATAAGAAGGTACCTATGCCTCACGTGTTTTTAATTTCATCATCATCATCATCAGCCTATTAATGTTCCCACTGCTGGGACACAGGCCTCCTCTCTATAAGAGTGAACCATAGACTACCTTGAAACCGAAATTTGGAAATTATAATAATTAACAAAAAAATAATTCAAAACAACCTGTCCAACACCTGTAACAAAACAAATTACAAAAACAAATTTATTTCATTTCATTAAAATTCGCCTATATCACTGATTTACAATTAGAAGCTTAATACGAACAAAGGAACGATCGAGGTGCGTAGTCGTCAAATTAATTGTTCAGTTAAATTATTGATATTAATTAAAATTCCGGTATTTTATCAGTACAAAATTAATTTCAGGACTAAAGAGCAGACAATATGATAAGAAATCTTTAAGGTATGTTCAATAAGGAATTATTGTAGTTGAACATATATTTATTTAGTAGAGTACCATACCAACCATATTTACATTATATACATACTACAACTAGAACTCTATATAATTACAAAAATAAAACTAAACGTAAGTACCTACATTTATACAACGACGTCAATAATATAATAGGCGTCAAAATACTCCTCCGCATCGCTGTCACTTGGAAACGTACCCAGAAGACTGGCAGCATTGCCACGTTGAATGGCAATGTTAATACTTTGGCCAAAGGAAGAGCCAGCCCTCTGGTCACGTATTATTGTCGTAGTTAAACTTTGTATACATACATAACATCACGCCCACGCCTATAATCCCTGAAAGGTTAGACAGAGGTGTACTTAGTAGACCCTCATCCTGTCAGTAATATTTAAGTTACATAAATGGCTGTTTTTAAGATTGTTTTGATGGAAAAACCTTATAACACTTTGCCCGGCCCGGAAATCGAGCCCAGGACCTAACAGCAGTTGCGCTTGTGACCACTATAGTCTGCGCCAGATAAGTAGAAATTAAAGGCCATTAACCCGCATACATTTGTTAAATACATCATTCCGAAAACAGAAATAATGACATAAACTTCTCCCGAAACAACCTTTATCATGATCCTTGACTTTTTCTAGTAATAAAAAACGATTCGTAATGTACTGTCGGGGTACCTACGCAGAGAAATTAAGGAAAGAGCAATGACCTTTAATTCTTACTTATCCGGTGCAGACTGTACGTATACATTATTTAATTGCCATTAACTCCAGGGGCCATGGATTTTTTCCTAGTAGGGGGATTCTATGAATATTTTTAGCTGTGAAAAGTTTCAAAACGTAACGTGCAAACATACAGTGGGCAATAATGTATGGGAGTTGGTCCAAGCGTCGCCAAGGATGCATCATATTATACGAAATGAAAGGGTACATACGAAATGAAAGGGTACAAGGTATTGTTCAAACATGCAAAAGGGCATCAAAATCTGTCCGAGGGATTTCGAGAAGTTATAGCCTATTTTTGTCTTGTTTGATTGAAATTAAAGGGTATATAATCGACGCTTGGACCACTATCCTTTACTCTGTAATAATGATTTGACAAAATAATGATTTGTGCAAAAAGACAGTGGGCAAAAATATATGGGAGTTGGTCCAAGCGTCGCCAAGGATAAATCATAAACCAAATGAAAGGATACAATATACTGTTCAAACATGCAGAAGGGCATCAAAATCTGTCGGAGGGATGTCGAGAAATTATAGCCTATTTTTGTCTTGAATGATTGAAATTAAAGGGTATAAATAATTCTTTAATTTGGTATATGATTCATCCTTGGCGACGCTTGGACCACATTTGCCCACTATCCTTTACTCTGTAATAATGATTTGACAAAAACTTAAACATCACTGACATCTTGACTTCTTGAGATGTCCTCTTCATCAAACCGGTCTCCAAAAACCACATACAACACCTTATTCAATGTAACAAGTAAATAGAGAATTCCAAACTTCCACGTACTACACCGGTATAAATTCCTCATTAAGTCTTAAAGTATTTTAGCGCAGCTTGCACGAACACCTGGGCTCGCATTAATATCAGAATCTGAATAAGATGCATGGGTATGCACCGGTACGGTGCACGGTGGTGTTGTATGTGTGGAGAATGGGTCTTGTCTTGTCTATGAGGCAAGGTCTTAGTCTGTCGTTAAATTGTCTTTTATTTATGAAATTTTAATCAGGAATTGTTATAAAATTTCAATCAAAATCTACAAGCAAATGAGATGTTTTATCTATTCACTTAAATCAGGCTATTTGCCTTTCCAACTTTAATTTAGAACAACTGACCCACACAAAAACATCTAGATTTTATCTTTTTATTATAGTTGAGCTTTATACGTGTAATTGGGGTCGCATTAATATCAGAATCTGAATGAGATGCATGGGTATGCACCGGTACGGTGCACAGTGGTGTTGTATGTGTGGAGAATGGGTACTTTCTCTGTGAGGCTAGGTTTTAGTCTGTCGTTAAATTGTCTTTTATTTATGGAATGAGGAATTGTTATAACATTTTAATTAAAATCTACAAGCAAATGAGATGTTTTATCTATTCACTTAAATCAGCCCATCTGCCTTTCCAACTTTAATTTTATTTAGAACAACCGACCCACCCAAAAACTTCGACATATTTTTATTATTAAAGTTGTGCAATATACGTGTAATTGGGGTCGCATTAATATCAGAATCTGAATAGGATGCATGGGTATGCATCGGTACGGTGCACGGTGGTGTTGTCTGTGTGAAAATGGTACTTTGTCAATGAGGCGAGGTTTTAGTGTGTCGTTAAATTTTCTTTTATTTATTTATGGAATGGGGAACAAAGAAAAAACTACAAGCGAATGAGATGTTTTATTTATTCACTTAAATCAGCTTACTTTATCTTATCTGCCTTTTTATCTTTATATCATTTGAAACAGGCGACCCACCCTTACCGCGTGGCAAAACAGAAACATCGAAATTCTATTTTTATAACATAAAACATAACATCAAGTCTGTAATCTCAGCAGGGTGGAGCAGACTAGGTGTACCTAATAGTACAGCCACATTTTGCTAAATATGTTTAAATCCCATGTAATGGGGGTCGAGCCTATTGCCATCAACCGGGTGTAACGTTGTAGAAACTCAGAATAGTTTCTACCGTTACTTTGTAAACATAACCTATTCAACACTTTAATTAAGTTAAATGTCAAAACAAACGCCACAGAGTATACTTACTCATTGGGCCGTGCAGTTACTATACGACTAAAATTAGCTGTTTTTACCAGTGCTGTGCGCGCGTTACGTGTATCTGATCGAATGAGTGAAGACTTGTCTATGCGTAAACACGCCAGTATAAATGTCACGGACTCGCGATGACGAGTCCTTTTTGGAAATATTGTGCTCCCAGTGATTAGACGCGTTTTTTTATCGGAAATTAAATTTCTAGAAGTATTCGTGATCTAGAATATTCGGGCTTAAAGCAGGCAGCTTTAATTTTTGTTAGTAACCTTTACCTAACTCTTTCCGTTTTGTGTCTGCGTAAACCCCATACTGGGTAAGTGTTGAATAGCAATTCACAGCAATTCACGTTTTCATATTTTGTGTATCACTAGCTACGTGGTCTCAAGATGTGAGCCACTTTCTATCACCGTTTTTGCTATGCACATTCAAATGCTTAAATCTTGTAGCCTTCAGCCGAGTGTATTTGACGTTGTTACAATAACCCTCATGACACTCAAAATGTGCAAATCATGTCGTGCTTACCACCACCATCATGTAAACTCCGTACTGATTGTGACTACCACACATCACCTTCATTGGCGCATGGGTATCTCTCGCTTTGCTTATGCCTTGGTGCCACAATCAGCGGGGAGGACTGCTAGCCATTCCGTGACACGCTGGACGTTATTTTCCAGGGTTCAAGATTACGGCTGACGTTCAAGATTACGGCTGACGTTCAAGATTACGGCTGACGTTCAAGATTACGGCTGTCGTTCAAGATTCGGGCTAACGTCCAAGTTATCGGCTGACAACCATATTACCGGAATCAAATTTACCGCGAGCTCCGCAGCGGGTACCTTTTACCTGCGTGGTGGCCTCGAATTTCTACGGGTCGGCGCGATCATCTGCCGTCCGTCACCCTACCTGGCGTCTGCAGCGTGGCACACCGCAACGGTCATCGTCACGCCGGGCTGAGCCAGGAGAGTACCGTGCAAACCCCCGGGCGGGCTTGGAGAAACTTGTGACCATAAACCTACTGACACCCGTTTATTTTATTAATATATTTTTATGTTGACCTGGGTCCGTGGTTTTCTTTTGTTTACCCCCACGGACACCCATTCCGTCACACGGGCACAAATGTAGACTCCGTAGCTGCTACTGCGAAATTCTTGATGGAAAAACCCAATAACACTTTGCCCGACCTCAGAATCGAACCCAGGACCTCATCAACAGTCGCGATTCCGGCCACTAGACCAGCCAGGCAGTTAAGCACGCTCAGCAGTTGTCGCTGTTGTTCCTTGAGATACGTACTTCTTAACGAACACGACTAGAAAGAAGTCTCTTTCTTGACATTTTTGTTGATAGCTATCACGCTAACGGCTGATCCGCGCGAGCTATCAACAAAAATGTAATTGCAAGAAAATTAAAATTTTCTTAGTCTATAACAACAAATTGCAACAAAAAAATTTGTTCGTACTTTAATTTTTATTGTATTGTTGTCACATAAACTGTAGCAATTATATGCACATAAATTGTATGCATAACAATAAAAATTAACAGCTCAACCATCAAATACTACTTGAGACGTTTATGCACCCCTTCTTAGAAAATTAAATATCATTTAATTTATAGAGTCACTTTGACAGTAAAATTGGACGTTTAGACTATTCCCCTATAATAGCGACATTTGCAAAATATTATATTTGTAGGTGTGACACACTATTTCTCGAGGCAGGCGGGCTGCAAACGACGTGCAACGAATATTGTTACTACAAATGTATAGTTTAAGGAGAAGCGCTATACTGTGCTGGCGAAAATATTTTTACTTTCATCTCGGGTATAGAAGGTAAGTGGAAATAAAGGATTGTAAATGGTTATATTCTTATAGACAGTGAGATTAGAATGTGAGTGTTAGGTAGAAAGAGTTTGTATTGTTCTTGTGATACTTTTTATTATATTATTAAGTATCTGTGTTTATCTATGTTTATTTTCATGTGCGTATTGTATAATTATCTCTTGCTTCGGTGAAAGAAAACATCGTGAGGAAACGAGCATGCCTGAGAGATATTCCTCGATGGTATGTTATAAGCAAAGTCAGAGGCCCATGGCCGGGATAAAGACTCTCAGGTTTAGCACTAACCATTAAGAAACAAACATTGTTAAATTAACTAAATCAAAGTTTTCTCCGCGCCTTTGCAAAAGAAGAGAAGAGTGTGACAGAGAGTTGGTTCTGACTATAGTTCGTAGATCTTTGATGGTTATAATGAGTCAGGAACTCAAACTGCATTTTAAAGGTCACTTCATTAAAGCAATATAAATGTACTTGAAAAAAAGCTACGTAGATGTATGCGCAGAAATAGAAAATACTTTTATAAGGAACAAAAAAAAATACAATGAAACATTATTTCCCAAATAAACTAGTATTTTATTGTATTCGCTATACAAATTAATTTTTCCAATGAATATCGTTACCGTTCAACTGACGGAAATAATTTACCGGTATCGAATTAAATCGCCACAATAATTTCGATTCGGTAATGTTTTATTAAAAGCTGTTTTATTTAATTTACTTTGGGAAACAATTACCTATTTTCCGATATATTTACCAACTGTTTACGGGCAAATCAAACGACTGTTGTTTGCACTTTGTAATATGACCATCAGGTCAGTTTTACCGCTATCATAATTATGGTAGTAATTATTTTGTGTTCAAATAACTATTTAATTTAGTGATGTTTAATTAATGGCAATCATGATGTGTGGTCAGTTTTAAATATTACAGTCATTGTGTTGTAGTATGAGGTGTTTAAAGTAGCCCGAAGAAAGTAGATAGCCATGACACAAAGCCGCCAAAAGTGGAATGATTTGGAAGAAACGCAGTGTAAACGTAACGTAAATACGTCGATTTTAAAATTAAAAATACTCGTTTCACATAAATTCACGATTGAATTGCATAAATTAAATCGTGAATTTATGTGAAACGAGTATTTAAAAAAAAAATACTCGTTTCGCATAGAAACCAGTACTTTTAATTATTTTTTTTATTTTTGGAGCCCCTCTACAGGATAGGCCCCACCTCCTTTCTTGCCCATCCTGCACAGCCACCTGCAACTTCCAGGATTTAAACGAAGCCAATGACAGAGCTGAGCAGGTGGCAACATACTGATCGGGTATTATTTGAGTCTATTGGCATGCAAAAAGAAAAAGATAAATTCACGATCTTAATACCCGGATAAAAAGTATTTTATGTGTTAATCCAGAAAATAAACTATCTGTGTGCAAAATTTCATCCAAATCCGTTCAGCAGTTTTTGTGTGAAAGAGTAACAAACATACATTCATACATCCATACTCACAAACTTTAGCATTTATAATATTAGTAGGATAGAATTATTCTCTAAAGAATTCATTAGTATCTATGAATGATACAGATTGTACATATTGCAAACGATTTTTTTTTTTTTATAGGGTAATTGTATTTTTGATTAAAGATTGACGTATTTACGTAACGCTTACGCCGCGGGCTAGGATATGTCAGGGAGTGGACGTGTTATTTCGGCTAATTTGATGACCTATCTATCTATACTAATATTTTAAAGAGGTAACATTTGTTTGTAAGTTTGTATGTTTGTAAGTTTGTATGTTGGGGGAAACCTTCGGAAGTAATGAACCGATTTCAAAAATTCTTTCACCATTAGAAAGCTACATTCACCCTGAGTAACATAGGCTATATTTTATCCCCATACTCCCACGGGAACGGGAATTACGGGGTGAAACCGCGTGACGTCCGCTAGTGGTGTTATAATTATAAAGAACGACCTAGTTGTACAACAAACGCTTTTATAAATGATATTACAAAAAAAAATCCTCCATAAAAATAAGTTTTTTTTTATAATCGTACAAAAAAACGTATCAGGTTTTCTATTCTATTCGAATATTAAAACCACTGCCCCTTAACAAGACACATTATTTAAAGGGCAAAGAATGGCTCGCATTAGTCTCGCTCGATTATCATCACGCTAGCGACGGATGAGGGGTGCCAGATGTTCTACACATTAACACTGATATTGGCTCCGACTTAAGCAGTGGTGTTAAGAGATTTGTAACTAAACGACAGTATTTTGTGAACGTAATTATAGGAAGAAATAAGGGGATGATGACAAATGTGTGAATGAGACGGGAATATTAATTTGTTTATTAAGAAGTTTTGTGTTTGAATGCCTTATTGGTCTAGTGGTTGCAAGCACAACTGCTGAACAAAAGGTCCTGGGTTCGATTCCCGGGTCGGGCAAAGTGTTATTGGGTTTTTCCATTAGGTATTTCTCAGTAGCAGCTATGGAGTTTGAATTTATGCCCGACAATAGTCTCGCCTGCTATAACATGGATGGAACTTAAACATAACTGTGTTCGGGTCGACATCTAGTTTTACCGGATATAGCTGAATATGAGTATTTACCATGGAGAGACTGCAGTCTATTTGACCTCCGGGTCCCAGTTAATGGGTAACGCGGATAGTCTATAGAAAGATTGGTTGTTGTTCTTAGACTTCAGACTACCCGTAACGACTGTCAAAGATCTACTAAACCCGGCCGAGATAAACAGCATAACACTGTTTTAAGCTTTCACGGTTCAAAACTAAACTTATATTGTCACTAACGGGATTCTTCCGTGATTTGAGCTCTTTTCAACCGACTTCCAAAAAGAGGAGGTTCTCAATTCGACATTTTTTTCTTTTTTTGTGTGTTTGTTACCTCAGAACTTTCGACTGGGTGAACCGATTTTGATGATTCTTATTTTATTTGAAAGCTGGTGCTTTTCGTGTGGCCCCACTTTCCAACAATTTGGTGAAGATCTGATGCTGATCTTCGGAGATATATAATGGAACTCTTCAAACATCAGTGATTGCTGGAAACGCTTGCTGGAAACGGAAAATCAGCAGTGATTGCTGGAATCGCTTGGATGTTTATTGTTTATACAACATCATGACGTAACATCACGCCTGTATGCTCTGAGGGGGTACGTAGATGTGTACAATACACCCAGATTTCGACAGGTTTAGGTATGTTAAGTTCCATTTATTGGGGATAAGTCTATTACCATGACATGTATTGTTTTTTTATTTGATAGGATGTACTTCAAGGGTAGTTTGATGTGTTTGGTTAGGTTCTGATTATGGGATCCATGACTAACACCCACACTCAGAGTCAGTTAATGGTTACTTAAACGGTTCCTTAGTAAAAATTTAAAAAAATTCACCCTCAGAGTCAGTTAACGGTTCATTAGCGTCCCTTAATGACAATTAAAGTTAAGTAAAGCAAAACCTTTACTTAAATATTTAATGGCTGATTTGTCATCTACGTTTCGGGTTCTATTTTTACCCGCGAATTCGATTTCATAGTAAACGTTTATTAATTAAAAAGGAATAATGTCTGATTTGGCAGACTTCATTAATAAGAATAATAAGAATAAGAATAGAATAAGAATAAGAATAATCTTTATTTACGTGAAATATGGTACATTGAGGTGTTATAGATGCATAAGTTCTACATATTCCGCTTACTATAATTCAGCATGTAAATATTGTTAAATAAAAACTAAACTAAAACAACGCAATAAGTATTATAGCTGGGCTTAATTAAGGGCTAAAAACTCACATAATGTTTATTGTAAAACAATTTCCACTTGATGATAGACAAAAAAAAAAACAAATATATTATATTAGGTTAGCACATGCAGTGAAACCTTTATGTACAGTTGGGCTTAAAGGCTAAAAACTCACTAATTGTGTAGAATACATTTTTATACAGCCATTTTTTTAAGTTTTTTCTTAAAATAATGAAATGGAAGTTCTCTTATTTGTTTAGGTATTTTGTTGTAGATTTTGACAGACATACTATAGCAGTTATTTTAAACAAGTGTGCTTCTGCATCTTGTTACAGCAAGACGAGTAGGATCTCTTGAGATAAATCTTTTATTTTCTGATGCTTTAGTATAGAGATCTAGGTGTTTTCTTACAAATATTCCCACTTCTAGTATATATAGACTAGTGAGAGTGAGTAAACCTAATTTTTTAAATAGAGGTCTACATGATTCGAACGGCCAAACTCCACATATGGCTCTTATGCATTTTTTTTGGGTTATAAAAACCCTTTTGGCGAACGATGAGTTACCCCATATGAGCAGACCGTACCTGATGATAGACCCAACGTAGCCATGGTACGCAGCCATAGCAGTTTGTATGCTTGACAATTTCCTGAGCCTTTTTAATGCAAAGACAAATTTATTTAAGTTACAGCAGATGCGATTTGTGTGAGCTTTCCAGTTACAGTGTCTGTCTAAGTTTATGCCTAAGAACTTAGTGTCCAGGACTTCTTCAATTTGAATTTCGTTATAATGTAAATCTAAGGGTATGATGGATGGGGCCACCACCACGTGGCCCCCGGCCACCGTAGGCGCGGGCCTGTGGACGGTGAGCTATGGGCTAGCTCGCCGTCCGTCCGTCTTATGACGACAGGCCGTGTCGACGGCGCGTTCGTGTTCCACGCGCGCCTCAAAGAGAGTCAGCAAAAAGGAAGGGGTCCGCAAGGACCGATGCCTGCCGGGGTTGCGGGACTATTCGAAAGAGATACCGTGGCCCCGGAACACAAAGGGCGATGAAGGAACATGGATGGGTTTTAGTCAGTAAAAGTCTGACACTCCCTCCTGCTCCGCCCAGAGCGGGAGGGGTGATGATTTCCCATCCGAAAAAAAAAAAAAAAATGATGGATGTGCTATTATAGTTTGAAAATTGCAAAATTTTAGTTTTAGAAATATTAGCGGTAAGGTTGTTGCTTTTGAGCAAATTCATTATTGTATCTATGGTGTCTTTTAGTGCATCTTCGTATTTTATATTTGGCTCATCTGGTACGATAACAGATATATCGTCTGCAAATAGAATACATTGATGTTTTGTTACTAGAGGGACATCATTTATATATATAAGGAATAAGAGGGGACCTAAGACACTTCCCTGAGGGACTCCAAAATTGTTTGACTCAAAGCTAGACCTCGATGGAGTAGATACAAGCTGATTATTGAGTTGATTTATTTCGACGCATTGTTTTCTATTACTTAGATAGCTTCTAATCCAATCGAGTGCATTACCACGGATTCCATAAAGCTCGCATTTTCTTAGTAGGATTTTGTGATCTACGAAATCAAAAGCCTTGCTCATATCAAAGAAAATGGCAGCAACTCTATTGCGTTTGTCTATGTTTTCTGTTATTTTTTGGATTAGTGAGAAAGTTGCAAGTGTTGTTGATTTATTTTTTTGGAAGCCATTTTGGTTTTTTGTTATGACATTAAATTTATTTAAGAAATCTATTATTCGTGAGTGCATGATTTTTTCGAAAATTTTTGATAAAATCGGGACCAATGTGATGGGCCTATAGTTACTCATATCTTGTTTTCAATTATTCTTGTGGAGCGGCTTTACTATTGACAGTTTTAGGTTCTCAGGAAAACTTCCTTGAAAAAATGATAAATTTATCAGGTGATGTCTGCTAATTCTTTATTGCATTTTTTTATTATACTTAAGTTTTTATATTATGCCAGAAGATATAGAGAAGTGGGACCGAGGCGGAATATTCTGATCCCTTTACAAAATATTATTATATATTCAGGAATTTCACGCAAGTTATAGATTTACACCTGAATCTGTAAAAAGTGTCATATTGCCGTTGGTGGCATCCGACTTCAGGAAACCAACGAAAAGAGGATTCCCATTTGCACCGGAAATAATGTTAGCAATAAAATTACGGTACTTTGCTACAGGGAGGCAGGGTTAGCAGATACTTACCTATCATAGAATTAATTGGAACAGAAATATGAACGGAAGTTCTTCGAGTACCTACACAAGGTGTGTCGATGAATTTTACTGCTATCACATTTTCACTGAAAATGCTTATAAACTTACCATAACGTAAATTAATACAAATGAAATTAAAATTCACAACACAAACTTTCCCGCTCGGTAAATACTACTTGACATTGACAGTTGACAGCAGTGATGCCATAGAAAAAAGATCGCAATTGCTTTATTTTATTTCAATGAAAATAGCTGTTCCCCTTTGCAATTTAGTAAAAACTTACAGTTAAAGAACTGATTATCCATTATATTACTATTACTATGAATAATAATTTTCAACGTTTATAAATAAACTTAAATGTGATTTAATATCAACACTTTTTAAATGTGGCTACACCAAGGCTTTATCGATATGCAATCGATAAGATAATTCTAGGATGCTTCGCCCTACGTATACTTAAATCTGTCATTAGCTAATGAACCCTTAAATTATGTCTCTGGGATGTAGCATTGATTAACGGATTTAATGATAATTAGTTAAGTATTCATTATGACTAATTTAATGAACGACTCTGAGTGTGGCTGAAAGTAACGGAACTCTTAAATTCTTAGGAGAAAATTAACGATACTTGGCCGAATCTTTTATAGGCTATTCGGATATTTGAGTCACCTACCGTAACGTCGTTACGGTCAAGTAATTGTCTTAGTCGAATATGATGATCAATGGAACTCCTTAACGGCTTACAGTAAGGGTGCGATCTTTGGCAGAATTTCTGTCTTAAATTGCAATGCGCTTACGTTCGTTGCTGCATTGCAACATGGCGCAAGCGTTCTAATTGCATGGCGGTGTATTATGTTATTTATATTTAATGTAAAATAAATTCATGGCAAATATTTGTTTGGGAACAACTAAAAATGGAAAAATAAAAAACTTTTTTGGAAAAAAATTATGTTTTATTTTAAAAGGTTTTATTTTTAGTGTCGAGTTCCAATAATGCGCGTAGCAAAAGACAAAGAAAGAGCGTATACAGATTTGTCTGCTCCTAACAATTTATTTTCCATCCACCCGCATTCTCCAGTCAACTCGCGATCATGGCGCTTGCAACAGCGTTGAAATATCGGGAGCTCAAAACTATTAACAATCACGGAATATATCCCGTAAGTGACAATACAAGTTTAAACAGCATAACGTTTAAAACTAAAATTCATAATTGGAACGGGCGAAGAAACAACATGAAAAAAAATTGGCACACATCTGTACTCAGTATTGCAATGTCTGTTCCACACTAGCCGATGGCAAGCCAAACTATTCTATTACAACGTTATAAGCTGGTATTGCTCCAAGCTTCCCATTACGTTTGAAATTGAAAAATACATATTTACTGCTCACTCAGATGCTGTTCTGTAGCTTCATCGCATATCGCATCAGCTTGCATCTGTTATAATATTTGTTAGACGTAATAACTGTGATTTGTGTGTTGTGTTTGTTATTGGGAGAAATATAAATAATTATTATCTTAGATATGATAAAATAAAATCCTCGATATATAACACGATTATAATAAATTAGCAATCTTCTTCTTTCATGTCGATGGAACAACAAAAAAAATCTTAGGCCCAGTATGTGGCCACGTTAATCGCAACGTCTGTGGCGTTTTTTTTAGGCCTGGTAGCCTTACTTGAAGTCTTAAAGCAGGATTGTTTTAATTTTATTCCAGTGCGGAAAGAGATGGCGCTAGACGTCCTCTGTAGCTCCGTCTCTTACCCACACTGAAACAAGATTAAAACGATCCTGTTTTAAGACGTCATGGTAGGCCACCTGAATTCTTGCCGCGCTGACGGTTGGTCGCGTACGGTCGGTTGTGACGTCAGCGAGAACAAAATACGGCAGTCGGTCGCCGCTGACGTCAGCGTCACAGTATGGTGCTTTATAGAACACAATGTATACTCGTACGCAACCGACCGTGCGCGACTGACCGTCAGCGCGACAAGAATTCAGGCTTTAGGTCCTATAAAGTGCAAGTGTTGGGACGCTTCGGACACTCCAGCAAGTGGGACATCGTTTGGTCAGGAGCACCTCATTCATACTGTTTACATAGTAGCAATAAGAGAAACATTCATCCTTTTTTTTCCGGATGGGCAATCATCAAATGACTCCTCCCGCTCTGGGCGGAGCAGGAGGGAATGTCAGACTTTTACTGACTAAAACCCATCCATGTTCTTTCATCGCCCTTTGTGTTCCGGGGCCACGGTATCTCTTTCAAACAGTCCCGCAACCCCGGGAAACATTCTTCCTGCCGTGGAGGTGGCAAAGTTTTAGACCAACAAACTATAAACAAATGTCATGCTAGCGATATAAAGATGAAAAATATCCTACAATACCCTGTTCTGCTTAGGTTTATCTATATATTATATTTATACATATATATACATACTAGTATCTGCGTGGGTGCGCGAGCTGCGCGCAGCTCGCGTGTTGTCGTGTTCTTGAGAAGTATTCCTTATCATCATAAAATTTTGAGAATCTATAGGAATCCTTAAAATAGTTGGAAAATCCGTTACAACTACCCCTATATCAGTATGAAAACCCTTAAGAACCCCTAAAACATTATAAAATTAATTTAAAAAAAAACAACCTTTTAATATAAAAGTAAAAAACCTTATTTAAAAACTCAGACCCATTAAAAAAAAACACTACTCTAAAGTTTGCTTGTCGTCGCCCTGAGTTACGCTTCACCCACTCAACCTTCGTTACGCTGCGGAGGTCGCCGGCTCGCTTCGCTCGCCACCTCCCCCCTTCGCTCCACTCGGTCTCGCAGGTTCGCTCCACTCAAAACCTACCTACCACCAGACAGGTTTCGACGCCTACTATAATATTTGTTCAAGCACCCAATGGCTATCTCTAACCGTTACGAAGTTACAGCCTTTTCAATTTTAGGGGAGGTTGGGGAGGAGAGGATACCCTCCGTATACAAATTTAAACGCTCCTCAATAATAATTTATAGCAAAAATCAAAAAGCCGCTACGTGTCTTAGTTTCCGAGATACGATGGGGGGAGGGGTGAAGGGGGGGAGAGTGGGGAGTTTTGAAAAATGATTTTGACTAACTCTAGGCTCCTTCTTACGAATCTGAAAAAAAAAATGTTCCGAGTCTCTCAACTTCCGAGATCCGCCTAAAGGGGGTGAAAAGGGGGGCAAGGGGGGCAATTTTGAAAACTTGTTTTTACTTTTCCGAGCCTCTTCTATATGAATCTGAAAAAAAAAACGTTCCAAATCCCTTGGTTTCCGAGATACGATAGGGGGGGGTGAGAAGGGGGGCGAAAAGGGGAGGTTTGGCACTTTTCCCATACTCGCGAGAGTCACTTGTTTACGAATCTGTCAAAATATACCCACCTCCCCATCCACCATCTGGGAGAACAATTCTGTCAGTGAGTGAGTCAGTCAGTCAGTGGTAATCGAGCTTTATATAGTATAACTAGTATTTGCTTGGGTGCGCGAGCTGCGCGCAGCTCGCGTGTCGTCGTGTTCTTAAGACGTATTCATACCGTTATAAATTTTGAGAATCCATAAGAATCCTTAAAATAATTGGAAAATTCGTTACAACTACCCCTAAAACAGTATGAAAACCCTTAAGAACCCCTAAAACATTATAAAATTAATATAAAAAAACCTAAAAAAATAAAAGTAAAAAACCTTACTTAAAAAATGAGACCCAATAAAAAAACACTACCCTAAAGTTTGCTTGTCGTCGCCCCTGAGTTACGCTTCACCCACTCAACCTTCGTTACGCTACGGAGGTCGCCGGCTCGCTTCGCTCGCCACCTCCCCCCTTCGCTCCACTCGGTCTCGCAGGTTCGCTTCACTCAGAACCTACCACCACCGGACAGGTTTCGACGCCTACTATAATATTTGTTCAAACACCTAGTGGCTATTTCTGACCGTTACGAAGTTATAGCTCTTTTATTTTTAGGGGAGGTTGGGGAGAGGAGGATACCCTCCGTATACAAATTTAAACGCTCCTCAATAATAAGTTAGAGTAAAAATCGAAAAGCCGCTACGTGTCCTAGTTTCCGAGATACGATGGGGGGAGGGGTGAAGGGGGGGGAGAGTGGGAAGTTTTGAAAAATGATTTTGACTAACTCTAGGCCTCTTCTATACGAATCTGAAAAAAAAAATGTTCAAAGTCTCTTAACTTCCGAGATCCGCCTTAAGGGGGTGAAAAGGGGGGCAACTTTGAAAACTGGTTTTTACTTTCCCAAGCTTCCTCTATACGAATCTGAAAAAAAAAATGTTCCAAGTCTCTTAACTTCCGAGATCCGCCTTAAGGGGGTGAAAAGGGGGGCAAGGGGGGCAACTTTGAAAACTGTTTTTACTTTCCCGAGCCTCCTCTATACGAATCTGAAAAAAAAAATGTTCCAAGTCTCTCAATTTTCGAGATCCGCTTAAAGGGGGTAAAATGGGGGGCAAGGGGGGCAACTTTGAAAACTGGTAATTACTTTTCCGAGCCTCCTCTATACGAATCCGTAAAAAACGAAAAATACGGGTCTCTTTGTTTCCGAGATACAATAGGGAGGGGGAGGAAGGGGGGCGAAAAAGGGAGGTTTGGCACTTTTCCCATACTCGCGGGAGTTACTTGTTTACGAATCTGACAAAATATACCCACCTCCCCATCCACCATCTGGGAGAACAATTATGTCAGTGAGTCAGTCAGTCAGTCAGTGAGTGGTAATCGAGCTTTATATAGTATAATAATAAAACAGTCTGTACATTGAATATATTAAAAAAGAAATAATTGAGGGGGGTTCAGAAACAGTAATAGAGCACGAATCCAAAAAAAAAATTCTGTCTGTTTATCTGTGTGTCTGTTTGTTTGTACACGCTAATCTTCGGAACTACTGGTCGGATTTGAATGTTTTTTTTTGTTGTTGTATAGGTATTAAGTCTGGGCAACATATAGGCTATAATTAATCTTGGAAACTTGAACACCTGATGCAGAACCGCAAACCAGCTAAACTATAAGAGATACAAAAATGGTTCCATGGCGAAAATTGACCCACGTGATGAGAATTTTCTGCTGGGAGAATAAATTTGAAGATCTGGAAGCCCAGCTACGCTAACATATATATAGGAATGACGTTTTAGCAAAAAATGTTCAATCTGATCAGCACTCTCTGTATAAAAATCGAAGATCTGGAACACCTGTTGTGGAACTCCAAGAGCCCAGCTACACCATAACACATATAGGAATGACGTCTTAGCAAAAGTTGTTCGGTCTGATGGGCATTTCCTGTTGACTTATAAAAATTGAAGATCCGAAACATCTGATGTGGAAATCAAAGCTATCACTAATTTCAATGTATAATTATAAAAAAAAACATAAGCTGGGAGTACCTCCACGCGGTGAAGGTGGTAACAGTTTAGGATTGATTTTCGATAACGATGGTATATTATTGAAAATTTGACTTTACTGGCCAAAACTCCCTTTTATTTTTTCGAATGCCCAAATATTTTAGTGTTTAATTTCCTTTTCCATTTATCTTCTTGACATGGTAGCCTACCCGGTAATGCAGCGAAGCAGTCACTTAGATTTTAATAAAACTATAAAGTTTTATTAAAATCTAAGTGACTGCTTCGCTGCATTACCGGGTAGGCCGGGTAGGGTAAATCTCAAATCTAATCAAATCTAATCTCTTTCTAATCTAATCTTCTAATCTAATCTCTTTCTAGGCATGGTTATCCATGCCTAGAAAGAGGTAAAATCTTACCCAATGTTCCAAAGGAGCTAAAAGATTGAGGATCATAAGATCTCAGGAATCTACCGAAGAGCGTCAGGAGAGACTTGATGCTGTTCGAGAACATCAGGCTTCAACTCGCTCCGTAGAAACCTCTTCGGATCACGAAGCACGCCTGCGTTCTCAGCGTATTTACGCATCTACAGCCAGGTCTCTAGAGACCACTGAAGAATATGATGCGCGACTGACCGCTGATCGTGAACGTCTGCATTGTCTCGCGAGTTGGAGACGTTCACGGAAAGAGAATTACGCTTGAGTTCTCAGCGTATCTACACATCGACTTCTAGGTATCTAGAGACAAGTGGGGAACGTGATGTGCTGATCGCGAACGTCACGCATTGTCTCGCGAGTCGGAGACTTTCACGGATAGAGAATTGCGCTTCGACGTCAGACGTATCAGATCTTCGATTTTGACGACCCCGTTGTCGCTGACATAAGCAACAGGTTACGCGTACGAAGTCGCGGGCAGAAGCTAGTTTAAAATAAAATTGTAATGAATACATTATCCTACTATTTTTTTATTTTTTATCCTACTATAATATTATAAATGCGGAAGTTTGTGAGTATGGATGTATGTTACTCTTTCACGCAAAAACTACTTAACGGATTTGGATGAAATTTTGCACACATATAGTTTATAACCTGGATTAACACATAATACGTTTTTTCCATAGTAAAATCTCTTGGGACAATTATAAAACTTCACGCAGGCGAAGCCGCTAGCAGAAGCTAGAGTTAGGTACTTGTTTGGTGTACAGCAGGGATGTTACGCAGGTGGTTTTATCGGAATCGGAATCAGAGTCGGAGTTTTTAAATTTGGTTTGTCGGAGTCGGAACCGGAACCGGAATCGGAGTCGGAGGCGGAGTTGGAAATGGTGGCAGAAGAAAAATGTGTGAAGGGCAGGCAATAAAATAAAATAGTAAATTATGAATCGATGACAGAACGCGTGCTGTGTTCCCCGGGTGACATGCATAAACCTGTTCGTACACATTGACCACAGCCGTCGCCCGCCTCTATCTGCTACGCTTCGACCTCCGATTAAAACCTCCGATTTAAAAGTATCGGAACCGAAGTCGGAACCGGAGGTGTAAAATCAATCGGAAGTTCCGACGTATCGGAGTCGGAGTCGAAGCTACGTAACATCACACACTTTTTTTCACCAAAATGGGGATAACAGACGTTATGTTTACTAAATTACAATATTACACATTTTAAAAGGAGTTTGGTCTAAAAATATTACTCTAAACAGGGTGTAAAAGACCTCATCACGAAGCCGTCAACCAAGCATTCTGTACTTCAAACTAAGTAACTTTACGCAAAAATTATTGCTGGGAAACGACTTTTTTTTTGGGGCGAAAAATGTTTTGTGGTAGAACTCAATGTAACGCACTCAAAACATTGCGTTCATGGATGGTGTTCATTAAATAGTGCGGGGGTCATGGAGGTGTTTAAAGTAAAAATCTTACATCAAAGACTTGGTATTTAACAAAAAAAGTTGGTAATTTGACCCCCAATATCTCCATAACTAGAATTTTTGTTCTACACCATACCTGCGAAGGTATGGTGTAGAACAAAAAAAATATCGCAATGACGAGGAGAACAAGTGCCTTTCGGCTTCGTTAAGAGGTTTTACACCCTTTATGTAATAATAATCAAAAAGGGTACGAGTTTTTTATCACAATAATTCCATACTAAATGTACAAAAAATAATCCGCCTAAAGCCAGTTGGCAAGTTAAGAGTATGTAATAATAACAAATCAAGTTGCGGCACAAATTAGCCTTGGTACCGCGAGCCTCATTAGACAGTACTTGGTTAATACACCCAAATTACTTACCGAAGTGTGCTTCAACTTAGTAGGGCGCTTAAAATGGCGCTGGCTAATGGATACCAAATTATATTATAATTTTTACTCTACTTCGCCTCTTTAGGTTTTTAAATAAGTTGATAAAAATGAGCAAGATTCTCAGCATAAAAAAATACAGAAGTCGATTTTTAAATAGAGTTTTTTTTCAGTTTTTTACGTTTCTCATTTTAAAAACGAGAATTTAGGTTTATTTCGGTCGTTTTTATTTGGCATACGGAAATACTCATACCTTGATATTATATACTATTGATATTTTCACGATATTGTCCTTTACAATTTTCTTTAACCTTTTAAAACAGGAACAAGCGAACATTTTCTTTACATGCGCAAAACATTACTAAAGGCAGAAGAAAAAAAAAGTCTGTTCAGATAAGATTCTTCTCACTTTACTATAAACTTAGTAAAGGTTTTCTATTTTATCATGTTTTAAATCTAAAACCTTCATACAAAGTATTTACTAAGTCAGTAAACATAAATGAAATGAGATTAAGCGAGTGGGCGTCAATGTCCTCAAGTTGTATAGTCAGACTGAAAAAGATTAGAAAGATAACGCAAAAGAAATCATACAAAAGAATTACAAAAATATCTTCTAGATCTGAAGGGATAAATAATTGGAGACGAAACGAGATGGTATTAAATATTTTTATGAAATATTAACCATTTAATAAGAGTGGCTTTGCGGGTGGGGCATCGTACTGGCCAGCGAGAGGTCAGAAGTTCGAACCAAGCTAGTTGTACTATTGACTTATTACATTAGAGTTGGTGCCAGTTAAGATGAGAATAGCGGTCATTGACCCACCCACATTTACTAAATTTCTTAACTTTGAAAACCAAAAATAAGCCTGTTCAAGTCTGGAATCTTCATCAATCGTGATCTTCAACAGTTTTTGTCATGAAAAACGATACATGGTTTATTTGTTTTGGTTCATACGAAGAGATATTAGGGAAAGGGCAATGACCGCTATTTTCATCTTAACTGGCACCAACTATAGAAGCTATTTTTAGATTGCAGAAATTATTATAAAAGACAGATGTTGAGATACATTTATTTTTACTGTCATAATCGTTATTACATAACAGGTTGCTGCTTATTTCATTACGAAATCTCTCCCAGTAGAGTTGCGATAAGAGAAATTGACAAGAAACGTAGACACAGAGATTTTTGGGATTTGGACAATATGATAGCGTTGACAGTCTCGTTGGACTAGAGGTCGCAAGCGTGATTGCTGAGCACAAGCTGGATTCGATTCCCAAATAGGGCCAAGTGTTATTGGGTTGATCAGGATTTTTTTGGTAGATGCCACGGTGTCTACATTTGTGCCTGTTGCTGGCAAAGGCTCGCACCCTATTATCATCATCATCTGCCTAGCCTTTTCCCAACTATATTGGGGTCGGCTTCAGCTCAATACCAGTATTTTACATGGAGCGACTGCTTATCTGACCTCCACAACCCAGTTAGTACTGGGTAATACGATACCCCTTGGCAAGACTGGTTGTCAGACTTCAAGGATCTACAAATGACAGCCGGGACCAACTGCTTTACGTGCTTTCCGAGGCACGGAGGAAACTCGGTATGTAAGGGTGGTCACCCATCCACAGACCAACCTAGGCAAGCACGGCTTAACCTAAAGATTGACCCGAGTGGCTGTTATTATTTAGCCACGAGCTCGCCCCCTATGTCATAGGACTTAAACATAACAGGTGACGTAGGTGTACTTGTAAGGTGCACCTCAGTCAGCCTGACCTTTTGAGACTATATAAAACGTGATGTTACGTTATATTTAACCGGTAATGTGAAATATTATCTTAATACTTGACGACCGGAAATGGCGCAGTGGTAGTGAGGCTGCCTTACATTCTTAGGGTCCTAGTTTCGAATCCCGGTAGGAGGGAATGGGCTATATATAATCCACCACGCGAGCCCAGTGCGGATTAGTAGATGTCACATGTCTTCGAATTTTTTGGTTCTAGGACATGCCGGTTTCCTCACGATGTTTTCCTTCACCGTTTTAAGAGCAGTGATGATGAAATAAATTACACAAAGTAATGCGCCTATCTGGGTTCGAACCCACGACTTACTGTTCGTAAGTCAGGGCCACCACCACTGGGCCACCGCTGCTCCCTTCACTGGGCCAAAAATGGCCGGCCAAGTGGGTCAGCACTTGTGTGTTTAGAAAATAATTTGTTGATTGAGTGTTGAAATATTGTGATGTGTAAACAGAGAAATGTTAACGTAATTGTGATCAGAACAGGGTTGAAATACACTTTTACTGAAGGCAATCCGAGTATTGTCCATTATGCTATTGGGGCTGGTGTCAAAAAAAAAACATAATCAAAAAAAAATTTAGAGCACTTTTTAAAGACTTCGCCAACAAAGCCTATGCTGAATATAAAAGTGAATTCACGAAATAGAGGTATGTATTAATTTGGCATTGTGTACCTAAGTAATCTAAATGGAAATCAAAGAACCTTGCAGGTTCAAAACATAACCTTTAAAAAATTAAATTTCATTTAGCAAACTTATTATTTTTAACAAAGAAAAACAATACCTGCTGTTTGTCATAGTCCAAAACAAGTTAAAAAAACAAGCAAGACAAAACAAACAAAATTACGTTCCAAAAATGTTCTCAAATAATATGTGAAATCCTTGTTATTTCTTAAACCATAACCTGTACAAGCAGTAGACTTCTGAAAAATTTACATAGTATATTCTGGCGATAAACAATCATCCCAGACCCCATAACCCATTCAGTTAGCAATAATTCCTTGATCTACAATATCTGGGCAGGTAGACATAAATTCAAGAGCAGCTTTTCCACGCAAACTGCCAAAGTGGGGACCATATTTCTCGGTGTCGCCTTATGCTAGTTGCATGCATTTTGCTTGGCACTGCACTTTAGTAACTGAATTCGTCAGACGCGCAGTTTAGTGAGGTGCTTACCGTGCTATTTGGATGGAAATTGTTACGTTTTGCATGTAAAAGAAGGTGGGGAAATGTCATTTTTATAGAAAACAATTGTGTGTAACAAGACAGAATAACGTAATATCACGCCTGTAATACCCGAGGTATGGCTAATACTCGTAATATACCCACATTCTGAGCAGCGATGGCCCAGTGGCGGCGGCCCCGACTTACGAAAAGTAAGTCGCGGGTTTGAACCTAGACAGGCGCATTACTTTGTGTAATTTATTAGTTAAAAAAAAACGAAACTAGATTTTTTTATTATAAAAGTAGTTGCGTGAAAAGGTATTCAAATATTTTAACGAAGTAGACTGTACCTACGAGTGGGCGTACCTACTTTGCTGAAACTTCTTTTGAAAAGAACGTAATCGACGATAAAATTACATTAACGCGAAATGGCATTTAGATTCCCAGTAGGAATATTATTTTTAAGACGTTTTTTTTTTGGGTTTAAAAAGCTTTTCGAGTTATGTTCAAGATAGCCTATTTCTTATATCTAGTATGGAAGAAATAAAAATGTAGTCATATTGAGTTTTGTATTAAAAGTCGAAACGACCACCAAAATACCAACAAAAAAGTTTGAAATAAAATGTCAGATCAATCTCCAAATGAAAACAAAATGAAAAGTTATCTATAATAATAAAGAGTAATTTTTAAACAGCGACATTTTATGTGCCCCAAATTGCTTGGTAACGGGTAACGTATGTGCAATCTATAATACTAGAACTAATAGAAGTATAGTCCGATCGTTAGTAGCCTTAAAATTAAATCCAAGTATCTGTACCTCAACCGGAGGTTATTCGACGGCCTAGATAGAGCGACAGTCTATCGACAGCCAGCGATAAATGAAGATAGACAAGCTTGAAATATTAACATTTACGCATCGTGTCCGAAACACAACACTGCTCTCCAAAACAAATAAAAAAAACAGCAAAAAAAACGGCTAAAAAGGCTGCACAACTCACGGGCCTGAGCAGAACATGCCTGCCACATGCCAGACAAACTGTGGCCCAAAATAGCAGGAAATTGGTGCCCTGAGACTAAGACAAGGTCGCGGTAGGCCACGAAGGAGATGGTGAGACTGGATCTGGATCCGTCAGAACTGGAAGGAGAACACGCGGGTTGGCGAGAAATAGAAAGAGTGGAGGGAGACCTTTGCCCAGAAGTGGGATAAAAGAGGTTCGAAAAAAAAAAAAAAAGTAACACCGAATGAAAGTCGTTTGAAAGTCGTCGAAAGCCTTTTGAAAGTCGTTGTTGAAATACGAAACGCTTTATCACAAAGTTAAGGTTTTTGCAGGTCATCTCAACCTATGACAAGCAAAAGCAAAAAAAAGTTTGTAATATATCCCGAAACTCTTTCGAAAGCCAGTTGACTGTCGTGCTCAAAAGTTCTTTATACGGAAACTCGTACATCGACGAAACAATTAACGACTACCTACAGCAATTGAAAGTCAAAAACAAGACGTTCGAAAACTCACATAACAGTTGTATCTCCTTTAAATTAGATTAATTACTCAGAATTTTGTTCTTAGGAAAGTTCTTGCAAAGAGCTAATTCGTGAATAATTTATCTTTCTATGCCAAGGTATCTTAGCGAGAAACACGTGTATTGAAAGGATCGTTAGTTTATCTTATAAGGAACAGTCAATTATGTATGATTAATTGTATTTATTGGTCGAAATACGTACAAAAATAGGCATATCTTCTTCGAAATTGCAAGTTATTTGCAGTACAGACTGTTTATTTTGTTAGTTGATATATTAAGCTATTATTTACTGGTTTTAGGATAAAACGCTAATAAATGTTGAATTAGTAGCTGGCTACTAATTTAACATTTTCTAGCTGGCTAGAGCCCTTGAGAATTGTAAAATTGGCTAAAACTTTAAAGTTGACTAACCAGTAACTAACTAGTAAATTTTTAAAGTCTTTATTAACCAATTTAATGAAAAATTTGAAAATTTAGCCTAGTTATTTTCATTCATTAGCCTTCAATTAGCTAACAAGTTGTAAATAATGAGCTGTTGTTCTATTTCATTTGTATTTGACCCTATCACTGGCACTCAGCTATGGTAACTTATTTGCTCAATTTCTATAAGATTATGCTCATGCTTACATGAGAAGAAAAATGCTAATTAAAGTACTAGTAACCGGATCTGACCTCGAACGATACGTTACTAGCGAAGAGAGCAAAGAAGCCACTTGTACGACAGTTACAGAATCCAAAAATAGCAAGTAAAGGTTCTTCATATATGTACGTCTTGTTCTCTACTCACAATCTTGCTGTTTATCTAATCTCTTCTTCATAATAGGAGTAAAATTCCAAACACTATGCTACAATATAACACACTCACTAGTATAGAGCCTCACAATAGAATAATACTATCTACTATATCCTCTCTCCAAAACTAAAATGAAGCAACATACACGAGAAGAAAAGAAAGAAGTATACGGGTAGACCATCATAGCCCGAGAAAAAATCCCGAGTACCGATAACAAAAAATAAAACCGGCCAAGTGCGAGTAGGACTCGCGCACGAAGGGTTCCGTACCAATTATTATAAAAAAACCGGCCAAGTGCGAGTCGGACTCGCGCACGAAGGGTTCCGTACCATTATCTATACATTAGACAAAACGGCAAAAAAATCACGTTTGTTGTATGGGAGCCCCCCTTAAATATTAATTTTATTCTGTTTTTAGTATTTGTTGTTATAGCGGCAACAGAAATGCATCATCTGTGAAAATTTCAACTGTCTAGCTGTCACGGTTCATGAGATACAGCCTGGTGACAGACAGACGGACAGACGGACAGACGGACAGACGGACAGACGGACAGACGGACAGACGGACAGATGGAGAGACGGACAGACAGCGAAGTCTTAGTAATAGGGTTCCGTTTTTACCCTTTGGGTACGGAACCCTAAAAAACACGTTTGTTGTATGGGAGCCCCCCTTAAATATTAATTTTATTCTGTTTTTAGTATTTGTTGTTATAGCGGCAACAGAAATACATCATCTGTGAAAATTTCAACTGTCTAGCTGTCACGGTTCATGAGATACAGACAGACGGACAGACGGACAGACGGACAGACAGCGAAGTCTTAGTAATAGGGTTCCGTTTTTACCCTTTGGGTACGGAACCCTAAAAAACACGTTTGTTGTATGGGAGCCCCCCTTAAATATTAATTTTATTCTGTTTTTAGTATTTGTTGTTATAGCGGCAACAGAAATACATCATCTGTGAAAATTTCAACTGTCTAGCTGTCACGGTTCATGAGATACAGCCTGGTGACAGACAGACGGACAGACGGACAGACAGACGGACAGACAGCGAAGTCTTAGTAATAGGGTTCCGTTTTTACCCTTTGGGTACGGAACCCTAAAAACTTAGCTCTACAAAAAAATTCATTACTCTATATCGTGTACCATATTTAAAACGAAACCCGAGCGATACGTTACGACGTGACAAGAGCAAAAAAGTAAAGCAACTTGTACGACGTACACTTAACTAAGGAGTTCGCACGCTAACCGACAATTAGTCTGACTTGTTACTGGTATTAGCTGCAAACTTATTGTTTAACTGGTCTCGTCCTTTGGTGTTGCCTGCATTTATCTGCACGAGGTTTTGATGTTCGAGGAATTTTAATTTCAGTTGACGTGGTTTGGTGTTTAGACTATTTTATACTTCCAGTTTTTTTTTTTCGTTACTTAACTTCCTCGTTGGTCAAGTGGTTGCAAGCGCAAATGATGAGCATGAGGTCGTGGGTTCGATTCCCAGGTCGGTCAAAGTATTATTGAGTTTTTCCATCAAGAATTTCTCAGTAGCAGCCAAGGAGTCTGAATAATCTGGTATTATATAAGCCTTAAATATAACTGTCAAAATGTGGGTGTACTAATGGATACATATCTGCCTACCCTCCGGGGAGTAATCGCCTGTAAAGGCGTGATGTATTTTAAAGCATATTATTTAACCTTTCCCTGAACATAAAGGTTCCCTTAAAGGTTTAACACATCACGTAAGTAGATTACACCTATATCAAGAGAAGAGATAACATAGTTATACATACATTCATTATCTAGTTAACTTCATCGTCTAAAATGGGACGAGAATGAAAAATATTAAAACTCTATAGAAGATATTTTCAGCTAAGACGGAAAAGGCGAATAACATTGTAATATTATTAAAATTGTTATGTTCAGCATGTTTGTGGGCTGATAGGAAAGACTAGTAAAGTTTAATATTTAATAAAAATATTGCTCGACCCGTCGGTATGTCTCCGAAAATAGAATTCGTCAAAGTGCTACGATGGTACGGATGTGTCGTAGCACGCTCGTAGCAAAGTGCTACGAAAAGCGTAGTAGGCGCGTAACTAGTGTGCTACGGGATTCTATCAAGAAATTTTGAATTATTATGATTTAAAACCTTGTTCATAATGATGTTATCAGTTTTACACACTACCACCCACATTTAATAACATCTTAACGTATCAAACACCCACGTCCAATAAGTACAACTTTACTCGTACATTTTTATAACCACAAGGGAATATAAACGAAAAAAATACTTTTAAGAGTATAAATATTATCCTTAGTCCCCAGTTTTGTTCCGGAATGATAGAATAAAGATATTCTGTCATCCCATAGGAACTACTGGCAGCGGTGGATCTCAAAGAATCGAAATATGAAATTCAAGTCAACATCTTTGAGATATTTCTGATAAAATATTTTTCCATTTTCCATATGTTTATCTTTGCTGATTGTCAGACGGGAAATGTCTAGGTTTTATTTTCGGTACTCGGAAATCTTTTTGGTGAATAATGTTAGTTGAAGTTTGAGACCTTTTATAACAATGCTTGCACTGACTGGACAGGTCCACTCAAATCCGTGTGGTTCTTTCTTCAAAAGACCATCTCTGACACTAATCTACATAGTCCTCATGTGAATTGAGCAAGATTGTCTGGACTTCAAAAGAGACTATGACATCGGAGTTTGTTTCGGCTGTTTCTTCTCAGAGTAGTCAGGTACAAAACACCGGCCCCATCTAGTTTAAAAAAAAAATACGTGTAAAAGTGTTTGTAAAAACCTACTTGCAAAATAAACATCATTTATCATTTAACAAAGTTTCCTAGAAACTTTGTTAACGAGTTATCAAGAACGTATCGTTCAAGTAGTTGGTTTCGTTTGCGCATACATCACAAACCCAACAGGTTAGTCGAGTGTGCGTGCTACCAGCCCAACCCGACTAAACCGTCGGCCGATAAAAAGTCTTTAGTCTGCAGGGACTCTTACTATCAATAGTTAGCGTATTTCTTGCGAGGAATCGTTTTGTTTAAAAAAACGCACATAGTCATCAAAAGTATACTCAATTTATTTCACCCATTATAAATGAATACAACAGTTATAATGTTATTTATGAAGACCCAGCTTTAAACGAATTAACGCCAATAATTCCGATAGGTACAGACAGAAAGAAAAATGTATACGAGCGTAATGCACTGAAAATTTATTGAGTCATTTAAAAAAAAACAAATGAACACAACATAAGTTTGAAAAAGTGAAATAAATAAATGAAATAATGTTTTTCGGTTTCGATAACACGACAGAATGTCATGCAAGTACTTTTATTTATTATCATGATAAAGTGCGAATTTATACTGAAACATTTATTTCAGCAAAGTCGAGTCAAAGTCAGTGAAGAAATCTTTGGTGAAAGTTATAGCTGTTATATACCTCAAAATATTACTTGTTCAACATATAAATGGGTGAGTTGTGAAGGTCAAGACAATGTGAAGGATATCATACTTGAATGGGCACGAATTTATAAATGTTTAACTTAGGTAAGGATATTTTGTATTTTTAGAATGTGGTTAAAGGTTTCAGTTTCAGTTTAAAATGGCACAATAACCTTAATAAAATTTAGAGGGCCTTCGTCAGAGGCCCATATATTTTCATCTGGAATAAAACAAAAGAAAGAAAAAGTTATTTTTAGGATAAAATACAGATACCATTTGTATGAACTCAGATGGACAAAAAGCTTGTCCACCTACCACTCCATTAAATTTTATTTCTAATAAATAAAAATGTAGTCTCGATGTAACATCATTGTCGCTCCCAGACCAATAGAAAATATCAATAATGAATGTATTTTCATTTCTAAAGTATGGTAACAGAATAGTACAGAAGGGTTGGTTCATACAAAGAGCAAAAACGCACGCACACATACACACGCTTCACGTACAGTGCAAGCGTACTCGCGACTGTCATTTGTTTAAGATTGCCGTACGTATGCGTCTATGTGTGGATGTGCCTGTTTTCGATTGTTGTAGCTTAGGGAATCATCCTTCTGTCTATTTTTTGGTAGACATTTTCTGCTATATTGACTTGTTGTGTGACATTGAGAGGGCAATGAACCCTTGGTCATGATATGGATAGCTGCCATAATATTGCTACTTAAATTAAATTCGTTTAATTTTATAAAGCTAGGTCAGATTATAGACTAAGATAGCCTTGGTATATGTAACAAAACACCAAGGTTTTAAAAGCGTTGACAATTATTTTGTTTCGTGTTTTTACGGGTATTAAATAAAGCATTTCTTAAATACCAACATCGAAAGCCTGGCTATATTATTTTATAAAACGTGTATAACGGATCAATGAAGACGAGTTTCTTTTAAATAGATAGATAATATTTGATTTGCTAAACATGTGTCATCTAAATATATAAAAGAAGAAACTGACTGACTCATCTATCAACGCACAGCCCAAACCGCTGGGTCTACAGATTCCAAATTTGGCAAGTAGGTTCCTTATGTGGTCTAGGGGTGCACTAAGAAAGGATTTTTCAAAATTCATCCCCTAAGGGGGTTAAACGGGGCTCCAAAGTTTGTATGGGGAAACAAGATTAGTTAGACTATTTTATTCGAAACTTTACAGGAGTGCTCCTATTAATAAATGAGTAGAAACGGGTTTCAGGGTTTTTCAGAATTCAACCCCTAAGAGGAGGAAATGGGGTGGCAAAGTATAAAAATCAATGAATAGCTCAAACCGCTGGGTCTACAGATTCCAAATTTGGCAACTAGGTTCCTTATGTGGTCTAGGGGTGCACTAAGATTGGATTTTTCAAAACTCACCCCTAAGGGGGTGAAACGGGGCTCTAAAGTTTGAATGGGGAAACGAGATTAGTTAGACTATTTTATTCGAAACTTCACAGGAGTACTCCTATTTAGAAATGAGTAGAAACAAGTTTCAGGTTTTTTCAGAATTCAACCCCTAAGAGGGGGAAATGGGGTGGCAAAGTCTAAAAATCGAGGGAAAAAAGAGATTACAAATTTGGCACATAGGTTCTTTATGAGATTTAGGGGTGCATTGAGAAAGGATTTTTCGAAATTTACCCCCTAAGGGGTTGAAACCGGGGTCCAAATATTACATGGGAAAATAAGATTGGTTAGACTATTTGAAACTTAACAGGAGTACTCCTATCGCTAAATGAGTTAACATTTGTGTTTCAGGTTTTTTCAGAATTCAACCCCTAAAGAGGGAAATGGGGTAACAAAGCCTGAAATTCAACATAGGTATTGTTTGTATGGTAAATTGGGTCAGGTGTATTACAAAAACAACGATTTTAAGATTTAATGTGGCGGACCTGAAATACCATCATTCCCTGTTGGGGTCTTGGGGTGCGATTGGGTTGAAATGTCTAAAAATCAACATGGGTGTCGATACCGAGATTATCAGGGGTGCTGATTACGAAAATGGCATTTATAATGAGATCCAGAAGATGCGGATTCGACTTCTGTACAGGGTTTCTTCTGTATTGTTGATTTATTGTGATGATTGTGATAACGATGATGATGATTGTGATAATGATGATGATTGTGATGATGATGATGATTTTGATTACGATGATAATGATTGTGATTACGATGATGATGGTGATTGTGATTTTGATGGTGATTGTGACAGTGGTGGTGATTGTGATAGTGACGGTGATTGTGATGGTGATAGCGATGGTTGTGATAACAAGGATGGAGATTGTGATGATGATGATTGTGATTACGATGATAATGGTTGTGATTACGATGATAATGATTGTGATAATGATGATAGTGATGGTGGTTGTGGTTGTGATAGTGATTGTGATGATGATGATTGCGATTAAGATGATAATGATTATGTGATTACGATGAAAATGATTGTGATAACGAGGATAGTGATTGTGATAGTGATTGTGATGGCGATTGTGATGGTGATTGTGATGGTGATAGTGATTGTGATAGTGACGGTGTTTGTGATGGTGATAGCGATGTGATGGTGATTTTGACAGTGACGTTGATTGTGATATTGATGAAGATGATTTTGATTACGATGAAAATGATTGTGATAGTGATTGTGATGTGGATTTTGATGGTGATGGTGATCGTAATGGTGATGGTGATTGTCATTGAATAGTGATGGCGATTGTGATCATGGTGATTGTGATTAAGATGATAATGATTATGATGATAATGATTGTGTTTATGATGGTAATTGTGATGGTGATGGTGATTGTGATGGTGATGGTGATTGTGATAATGATGTTGGTTGCGATAGTGATGGTGATTGTGATAATGATGGTGGTTGTGATAGTGATGGTGGTTGTGATAGTGATGGTGATTGTGATAGTAATAATAAATTGTGATGATTATGAAATTTGGCACATAGATAGTTTATAACCTGGATTTACATGTAGGACAACTATTTATCCCTTTAGTATAATTCAGTGGGACAGTTACCGAACTTCACGCGGGCGAAGCCGCGGGCAACAGCTAGTAGGTACATATAAGAAAATACATGCATGCAAAATGGGTAACACGAACAACATTAAAGTAAGTATTCTTTAAGTACTTTATTGTAGCTTATGTATGCGAATTTGTTTTTGATGCGGAAAATATCTACGAATTTGTAATAACTAGGTATTTTTTATAATATATCCTGTAAATGTTAAACTGCTTCAAAAATTAATGAGGATGACAAACCCGTTGATTGTCATAAGGCCTGATAAAAATTATCGCAATTTCTACGCTATATTAGCAATAATATAGCTGACTGGCCAATGATATTCTAACAAACAGATATGTTATACACCTACAAAACCACCGAAAAAAGTGTGCCGCGGGGGAGAGCCAGCTCACATACACGCAGTGACGCAGAATAAAGGAAAAACAGGCCAATTGACACGTTTTCGAGTCTTCACGATTGCGCGCTCATAACATATCTGTTTAATTAAATATCATTGTGACTGGCTAATATTATTACCACAGCTGGAGATACTCTGTGTCTGGGTAAAATTTTCTTGAATAAAACTTTCAGTTTTTGTCTTGAAAAGCCTCCAAAAATAAGCATAATTAATAAGTTTTTTTTTTATATGTTTTTTATTTGGTTTTGTTTTAAAGAACAAGAATTAATAATAATTATGTATGTCACAGTTAAAACTGTTAATCAGTCAAAACCACTTTTGACTAATCAAAACTATTTTAACAATAACTAACATTTACTTAGAATCTTATTAGGCTGTTAGGTTTTTTATTGTGTGTATAAACACACAATAAAAAACCTAACAGCCTAATAATTTTTAATGACCTATGATCTATGACCTAATAATTAATATTTTTTATGTAATTCTAGGACAAAAATATGTTGTTTTAGAACGACAAAATCAACATATTTTTAATGCAGAAATAGCATTTTAACTTCATAAGGGTTTTGCCTGTTTAAGAGTTTTGACTGTAACATGAATACAAATAATAAAAGAATGGAAGTATAATTTAATAAATAACGTAACTGTCGGTAATAAAACAATTTTCCTTCACTATAGCCTGAAAATATAATTGTTACCTTTTAATTCTTAGAAAAACCCTTTAGAACCTAAACAATTTATAATGAATTTTACAACTGTAAAACTAGTTACAAATGCAAGGCGTACTCGTGCACATGCAAGCGAATGCTTTTCATCAATTACAACAATAACTAGAAAAAGCCCTAGTAATGCTAGAAAATGTTTTTAAATATATGTGTATCGCTAATGTAGGCAATTATATTGTGAACGGGAACACGTGAAGTTTATGCTTTTATCGCGTTCGCTATAATTATGTAATTAGAATTAGAATTTATGAGCTTCAGTCAATTTCTTGAGTTAATTTATTGTATGGTTGATTTGTTATCGGTAAACTGTATTACAAGTGGTTTAGGTACTATAATACTACAAATTTTTTTAATGCCTTGATTTTTTTCTATTCAATAAAGCTAAACTACCGTAACTGATACCAACTTCAATGGGTCGAAAATGGGACATTAAAATTTCTCCCATTTTCGGAAATAACTGTGATGATTTGGATGGTAAACGCTGTTTTAATTTGAAATCAGGTACAAGCATATGTTTTGGATGTTTATAAGATAGTAATAATATACTACATTTATATTTTGAATCTTTAAGAGAAGTCATCATCATCTGCCTAGCTTTTTCGTAATTTGGGGGTAACGTTGGGGTCGGCTTCCAGTCTAACTGGATGCAGCTTAATACTAGTATTTTACATGGAGAGAGTTTGAGAGAAGTCATAAAATAAAAAACACAAAAAAATACCATGTTTTACCATGCTTTTCTACTCAGTCATATAAATAAAGGAAAACCAAATATTTGCAATGGGTTTCCTTAATCAAAGTTGACCTATAAATAGGCTTAACATAAACGTATTTATACAGGCTTAGAACTCACCATGAGAGACCTAAACAAGCCAAGATATGCACCGTATCAAGATTCTAATCAATAAACACACAACTGAATAATTAATATTGAAACCCGAACGTATTTACTTTACCTATGCGAAGTAAACATATTATATATTCACTTACAGGGGTCATTGTTTATTCGCTCACAAGTAAGTATGTATATGGAGTGGGGTCAAATCAGTGTGAAGTTTATTGAAGTTGTGATGGGTGCTGTGACGAACAATATAAGTGAGAATAATGTGTATGGGTGCTGTGACTGGAACAATATAAGTGAGAATAATGTGTTGATAATAAAGAGATTCGACCGCTGGTTTACCTTTATTACAGTTACCAAACAACATGTCACTTAACATCATGTCTGTAATCACCAATGGGTTAGGCAGAGGTGTACAAGGCCGTAACCAGGAGGGAGGATCAAGGGGGATTGATACCCCCCGAAATGTGAGAAAAACAAAATTACTTTTAGTAAGTACCTATTAATGAGACTGCAGCGCGTCCGACTTACTCTGTTGTTATACATAACATAATAGTTAACCACCACAAACACAACTCTCCACCTACTGTTATGTTAATGTCAATCCACCGCAGAATTGACATTGACACCGAGGAGGTATTTCATTTGTTCGCTGCAAAGAAAGCTAGAAGACTCAATTTAATTTTGTAATGAGGTGTTAATATTTCTGTAATGATTTTCTAATAACTATTATATTTATGAAAAGTAACACCATTTTATTTCTTTTACTGAAAAAAAAATATGTTTTTCTACTGTTCCTCCAACCCCCTCCAGATTGTTTTCTGGCTACGGCCTTGGTCAGGTGTACCTAGCTAAGTCACACTCTTATCAAATAGGGAGCGAACCTGTTGTCATCAAGTAATCTGTGAATTAAGACCCTATAGAAAAACCCGACAAAAACTGTTGGGCAGAGTAGCCCATCAGACAACACTCGTCTGTTTGGAGAATTCTCCCTTTCTATGGGGAATGAATAATTTTATAGCCTATTCTTGATATCTCTACAAAGTGTTCGCTAATAATAAAAGGGCAATACTCCGAAGTAATTATCAAATCCAAAAACTCAACACGTTTAGCACTTTTCAGTAAGCAAACGTCAGTGTCTAGTTAAATTATTAACAGAGCCGTTAGCGTGGTGGCTTTCGATTTACGCCACCTATTATATCCCGGCGACATGTCAGTTTTCTACGAACCTATCATTGTTTTACGTTCAGCTTTGTTGGAACCGTCGCATTGTTTGAACTAGATTATATTGCTTCATTTCAACAGCTATTCTGAATGGGTTATTTATTGTCGATAGTGTTTTGTTTAGTCGTCGTCAATTTTAGAAATGAAATTGTTGACTATAGAGTATGCGTTTGTTCAGTATCAGCATTGCAGCAACTCGAGCCGTTCGAAATTCTTTCTACAAAACTGCGCACACTTTTATGCACCGAAACGGCGCCGCCGTCGTCTCGTATCGTAATCATAATAATCAGCTAGTAAAGTGCCAGCAGTCAGCCAGCAAATAGAGCCTATCCCATTGCGTCGGGGGGTGAGGCAAGAGGACGTAATTTCCCCGAAATTGTTCACTAACGCACTATGGAACGGGCTATGCTTAGAGACTCTCGGAGGGATTGCATTCGCAACGAAGTGATCTGACAGAGAACCAGAGTTGTCGACATAGTTTACAGAGTAAGTAAGCCGAAGTGGCAATGGGCCGGCCATATTGCCGTAGAATCGATGTCCGTTGGGGTAGACGTGTTCTTGAGTGAGGACCGCCAATCGGCAAACGTAAGGTGGGATGCCATCAAACTCGGTGGAGTGACGATCTTCGCAGGGTGGCTGTATGAGAGTTGCTGAAAATCGAGTTGAGTGACGTGCGATTGAGGAGGTCCATATCCAGCAGTGGACTGCTGTAGGCTGATGATGATGATGTAAAGCCAAATCAAAGGCCTATGGGCGGCCTAAAAACTCTGACACCAGGTTAGGCAATAACTACACGGTAAAGAAGAACTTAGTAACAAGTTGCAGGACAAATGAGTGTTGTATCTAAAAATGGTGAGCTTTAACGTCTTGGCATTTATTGTAAATAATCACCACTAAAGATTCTAGATTTTGTCGGAAATAGCGAGACGAATGGGTTATTCTCAAAGTACTCCACCGATTCATTTGTTTTTGTACAGTACAGTCAGATTTATTATTATTTAGAAATACTTGTCAATTTGTTCCCATTCTGCTCCATAGGTATCTGACATTATTCTCAAAGTACTCCACCGATTCATTTGTTTTTGTACAGTACAGTCAGATTTATTATTATTTAGAAATACTTGTCAATTTGTTCCCATTCTGCTCCATAGGTATCTGACATTATTCTCAAAGTACTCCACCGATTCATTTGTTTTTGTACAGTACAGTCAGAATTATTGTTATTTAGAAATACTTGTCAATTTGTTCCCATTCTGCTCCATAGGTATCTACATTATTCTCAAAGTACTCCACCGATTCATTTGTTTTTGTACAGTACAGTCAGAATTATTATTATTTAGAAATACTTGTCAATTTGTTCCCATTCTGCTCCATAGGAATCTGACATTATTCTCAAAGTACTCCACCGATTCATTTGTTTTTGTACAGTACAGTCAGCCCCAAAACTTACAAGGAATCCTCTTGTTGATGTTGCTATTTTTTGTCACAAATATTTTTTTTCCCAATTTTTTGTTAATTCATCAACTGGTCCCACATGCGGCCCATTTGGGACGAGTTGATATAAAAAAAACTGGCCAAGTGCGAGTCGGACTCGCGCACGAAGGGTTCCGTACCAATTATTATAAAAAAAAACACGTTTGTTGTATGGGAGCCCCCATTAAATATTAATTTTATTCGGTTTTTAGTATTTGTTGTTATAGCGGCAACAGAAATACATCATCTGTGAAAATTTCAACTGTCTAGCTGTCACGGTTCATGAGATACAGCCTGGTGACAGACAGACGGACAGACGGACAGACGGACAGACAGCGAAGTCTTAGTAATAGGGTTCCGTTTTTACCCTTTGGGTACGGAATCCTAAAAACAAACAGGTGATGGACATTGCATTCCATATCGCAAGAAAACTGTGATATAATAAAAAAAAAAAAATGAAGCTTTCATCTGTAAGATAAAAAATAACAAAACTGTTTCTGCATTTACCAACGAAAGGACCCAAAAAAGACTAACTAAACAAGCAATGAGCAACAACTTTCATAAACACACTCACGTATTCAGCGGCAAAGGACACCGGTGTACTCTAAGCCTACATAAAGCCGCGCGGATTCTAAACTAATTGGTTAATTCATTTAAACTGTACCCTACCGACTTCTGAATTAATAATGCTTACAAATTTCGTTAATATTAGATGTGGATAAATTGGTACTGTGTTTGTGTAGTTACTTTTGTTTTTTCAAAGTAATCATGTAGATGCATGGTCAAAATGAAGCTGAAAAGACATTGGTGTCGATTCTGTTGTACACAAACTAAACTTAATTTAGGCTATTGCTATCTTTTTCTCTCTAATAAAACGAGAAAGAGACGGACGTAATTTAGAGCTGTCAAATTTAATTGGAACGATATTTCCATACAAATGAAGGGTACACGTAATAACATGTCAACTAAAAACACGGTGAAGCGCAAGGCATAAACTAGTTTGACATTTCTAACTTAGTTCATAGCTATAGCCGTCCTTTTCTCGCACTGCCTTTTATAATTGCCTAAATTAAGTTTTGTTTGTGCACAACAGAATCGACACCATTGATAAATACACACATCAAAAGTATCTAGGGATCAACATATATTTTTGCAATAACTTTTCTCCTGATTGATATTAATTAAAATTTTCTTTAAGGATTCATCAAATAAAGTGTTTTCGTTTGTCACAGTAACAATAAACCAAGTCACCTTTGCAGTAATAAAGAAATTTGCCATTTTCCTAATAAAGGGATTTTTGACATTTGAACCACTAACATTAAAGTTCGAAAAAATGACTGAAAACACAGTTTTCTTTAAAATTTTATTGGGTAACTTAAACAATTAATAATCCGTGTTTCTACCGCGAACACTAACAACACAAGAACATCGGTTTGGCATACTCAAAATGAGTTCATCCAAATCACGCTGTGGAATGGCCGCCCATGTTCGTTGCAACAACAAAAAAAGGTCTTCTTGCGACTGGATACCCTCCATATTCGGCAGAGCTCTTCTCTGTAGCATATCCCATGCATGCTCAATCGGGTTCAAGTCTGGCGACTGAGCAGGCCAGGGCAGGACATTGGTGTTAGCTGCGGCGAGAGTCTGTCTTACAACTCTTGCGGTGTGCGGTCGTGCATTATCATGCATTAACTGAAATAAGGGACCGATTTGCACTTGTAGAGGAACGATGACGTCTGATACAATCGTCTCAGCATAAATTTGAGCGTTGAGGTTGCCTCTGATCCAAATCAACTCAGTTCTTCCGCCGATCCAAATACCCGCCCATACCATGATGGTTCCACCACTATAAGGATGGACTTCCTGGCAGGATTTTAATCGCTGTTGGCGTCCAGGGGTTCTCCAGTGTCGTATACGTCTTGTATCCGGTCTCATACCATAACGAGACTCATCAGAAAAGCACACGAAACGCCATTGTTCTTCTGCCCAATTTCTGTGTTCAAGAGCCCATTGATATCGAATCCTACGATTGTGCATTGCTATAGGTGGTACCCGTAGCGGTCTTCGGGAATGAAGGTTCACTTCATGCAAGCGGTTTCTGACTGTTTGGTCGCTAATTAAGTTCCCTGAAGAGTGATGAAGCCTCACGGCTAACATCATGGCGGTTATTGTTGGAGCTCTTCGAGTTAAGATTTGAATGTATCGGTCTTGTCTCCGTGTGGTGCAGCGATACCGTCCTCCATGGCGCTCAGCCACGGTACCAGTGCTTCGGTAACGTGTCCAAAGTCGACTGATAACACTCTGACTTGTATTCAGAGCTAAAGCTACAGTACGTTGCCGGGAACCAGCTTCTATCATTCCCACGGCTCTGAGCATTTCTTCCCTGCTTAAATGACGTCGCCGCTCCATAATAACGTTGGTTTTAATCAGTAGTAGGGAAACAGTAGCACTAATAATGTCTTCAATGCGTTGTATGTTTTTATAGGGAAAATATTGACAGCTTATTTTCATCTTTTACTCGAATTTGATTGAGAGTTCCTGATTCAAATTATGAAATGCACCAAAAAGGATCCATATAAATTTATAAAATCATAAATTTATTACAAAGCCACATCTCAATCTCAAGAAATCCGCATAAAAATGCTTGATCCCTAGACACTTTTGATGTGTGTATTTCAGTATGTTTTTCTATGAAGTCTTCACAATTTATCCGAACCGGTCTGACAGATCTTTTACCGTGTACTAACCTAGAGTTTCAGTGTTACAACCCCGACAGTAATTTGAAAACCCCTTGTGAAAGCAATAATGCAACCAAACCATGCTGCTAGTTATCAAAAAGGTAGTTTTTGTTGAGTGAAATAATAGTACATAATAATCCCTGAAGGATTAGGCATGGTTTACTTAATAGTACACCCTCATTTTTCAAGATATGTTTAAGTCCCATATAATACCAAAACGGATGTGTACTGGCGGACGGATGGTTACACACCTCATTCTTTATCACACACCCTACACCTACACACCACTTACGCATTCACACACATCCTACACTTACTCACAACACACACACACACTCGGACCTTACATTTATTTTCCTCACCACTCACTTATACGTTTTTCTTTTGTGTTTTCTCTACATAGTTTAAAATTATCCTGTTTTTTTTTTGTTTTACACCATTTGGTTACTGTTTAGACGTCCTGATTTATTTATTATACTTTGGCTTTGTCTTGTGAGTTATGCAAAATCACTGACTCCTAAGACACAGGCACATACACCTAGTTTAGGAGTCAGGAATTAAAATTATTGTGTCCTAGTTATAAGCCTATGCTTTTAGTTTCTTCCTTGTTATATGATGGTTTTTGGTGAAATAAAGAATTTATTTATTTTATAATAGCTGGGGTGAGCCTATTGCCATCAACCGTACACCATCCAGAACCCGTGGCTACTACTGACAAATTCCTGAAAGAAAAACCCAATAGCACTTTTACCGACTCGGGAATCGAACCTGATGCTTAGCAGTCGCGCTGCCGACCACTCGACCAACGAGGTATAATAATACCAAATTATTACTGTCCCATATACACAGAAAGTAGATTCTGTTAAATTCTAACAAAATAAAGATATTTGATCACAAAATAAGATTGAATCTATCAAACGCTTTTTCTCATCAAAATCCCTTGAAAACCAATCCAACTCAACAACACGATACTTCAATAACAAATACCAATAGATTTCCAATAGCAAAGTGCGCGATTTTGGACGAGCACACACTAGAGCTAAGCCCAACACAATGCGACGCGGATTCTAAACTAATTGGATAATTCATTTAAACAATATCCCGTTCGCATACAATTAATATGTACAGAAGGACAGCTTCATAGAACTTTTTATTGGTGTAAATTTTTATTCTAATAGGGAATATGCATAAATTTTTTATTTCGATACGGAATGTTAAAGTACTATAAAAACCGGCCAAGAGCGTGTCGGGCCACGCTCAGTGTAGGGTTCCGTAGTTTCCCGTCCGTCACAATAAGTGTTCCCACTTATGAGTTTAAAGGTGGGTATCCATTATGTAAAAATGCTTGCATATACGAATATACTACAAACTTAGTCCAGAAATTATTTTGTACAACTTTTTGTCTTTTTTGTACAAAAACTGTTGTTTCCATCAAGTTCAAAATGATTTTCCTAGAAAGTCCTTATAAACTTCTACTTCTCAGATTTTTTTCATATTTTCTAAACTTATGGTTCAAAAGTTAGAGGGGGGGGACACATTGTTTTCTACTTTTGGAGCGATTATTTCCGAAGTTATTGACATTATCAAAAAATGATTTTAGAAAACCCCTATTCATTTTTAAATACCTTTCCAACAATATAGCACACGTTAGGGTTGAAATTAAAAAAAAAAATCACTTCCCACTTTACATATAGGGGGGCTACCCTAATAAAACATTTTTTTCCAATTTTTATTTTACCACTTTGTCGGCGTGATTGATATACATATTGGTACCAAATTTTAGCTTTATAGTGCTAACGGTCACAGAGATTAAGCGAGGACGGACGGACGGACAGACATGGCGAAACTATAAGGGTTCCTAGTTGACTACGGAACCCTAAAAATGATGACAAAAAGCGAAAACAAGACATAAATCGGCGAAACAACACAAAAGTTATAACCATTTACAAAGTTACAATATTTGTGTCTATCTCTCTCTAGATAAACGGAATTTAGTATGGATTATTTACGTTGATGCAGCGAATGACGTCATTCGCTGTATCGAATCTCTCTGTCTAATCAGCAGATTCAAATGCTTGTAACTTAGTATTTTTAATAGATATTAAAAAAATAATTTCACTTTGCTATTTCTGATGTTAATACGCTTTGTTTAGAGTGATAAAAAATTTGACAGTCGTTAGGTAGTCAGAGGCCCAAAAAGTCTGACAACCAGTCTTACCAAGGGGTATCGTATTACCCGGTAATAACTGGGTTGTGGAGGTCAGATAGGCAGTCGCTCCATGTAAAATACTGGTATTCAGCTGCATCCGGTAAAACTGGAAGCCGACCCCAATATAGTTGGGAAAAGGCTAGGCAGATGATGATGATGTTTAGAGTGATAAAAAAAATCATGCATACGTATATTGGATGTAACTGAAAACAAGTATTTAACAATTTACCTGCGCTCTTGATGATCTATTTACTGCATTAGTGAGCGGGGTTCGCGTGGCTGAGTTTTGGGCTAAAAATATGTGATTTTTTTGCCATCGGTACGCTAAGAAGCAGAACATTTCACATGTACTGTTACGATTGTCTATCCGACCTCTATATCCGTTACATCTTTTGGCAAAACTGGAAGTCCGATTTTCCAAATCCGACAACTCGTACCGATTATAAATCACGAATAATAACTGAGACCAACGGCTTAACGTGCTTTCCGAGGCACGGAGGAAACTCGGTATATAATGGGTGGTCACCCATCCAAGGACCGACCTCGGCGAACGTTGCTGAGCCTTGAAGATCGACTCGTGCAACTGGTATTGACTCATGCATCTGGTATTATTGAGCCACGAATCCCCCAAAGTCCCCCATACAACGAATGAAGTAAGGTGCACGCACTCACAGCTAAGTACGCACGGCGATCTCAAACAAATGACAGTCGCGAGTGCGCTTGCACTCGCTGTACATGAAGCGTGTCTATGTGTGCGTTTAGATCTCAAACAAATGACAGTTGCAAGTGTGGTTGCACTCGTTGGTAGGTGAAGCTTGTCTACGTGTGCGTGGAGATCTCAAACAAATGATAGTCGCAAGTGTGCGGTTGCATTCATTGGTAGGTGAAGCATGTCTATGTGTGCGTGGAGATCTCAAACAAATGACAGTCGTGAGTGCGCTTGCACTCGCTGTACGTGAAGCGTGTCTATGTGTGCGTGGAGATCTCAAACAAATGACAGTCGCAAGTGCGGTTGCACTCGTTAGTAGGTGAAGTGTGTCTATGTGGGCGTGCGTTCACGCTTGTTGTATGGACCTTCTGTATACTATCTGCTATGTGACTTGCTATGTTTGCTTCTGAATCATAAATGGCACAACACTACCAATTGCATTTACTAACAAAAACTTGTCTAAACTCGAAAGTTGGAATGTTAGAACTAACTTTACTAATTGTATTTCTAATGGAATTAACTTTTATTAAATAGTGTTTTCTAAAGTTTCGTTAATTATCTTTTGTTAGATTGAAAGGCTGCTGTGTTAAAGTTTAATTACGAAGTTTTTGGTATTTTTCTGTTATTTAGATGATTGTGTGGTTGTTTCTAGTAGTTGAAAAGCTCTTTTAGCTTAAGACTCATAATAATGAGAAATAGAAAGAAAAGCATAGTATTTTTAAAGATAATTCGAAAAAAAATTGCATCATTACTCTTCCTCTATCAAAAATGAGTAGGTAATGGTATAGTAAAAAAAGATTTGTCTTGTAAAGGATAATATCTCATATTAAACTCGGAATAAGTTCGATTTTTGCATTGAAAACTGAAGTCTAAATTAAACTGCCATTCCTTTTGCCACGACTTCACACAGACACTATAAATCAAATAATCATAATAATAATTATAATCAAACGTTTTAAACAGCCACAAATCAAATGAGATTAGATGCCAATGAATTTAAGTGTGGGCCGCTATTACATTTCCACAGGGAATGGTAACGCGTAAGGGTTCTTGCCCATTGAGACGTTTTGAAGCGATGTCGTAGCGACGCAAACGCAAATCAGCTACGATACAGACTCAAAGCTGTCACTGGCTGTACGCACGAATCAAGCTATGCCAAACAGCATAAACGGATCTCTAATTGTATAGGAAATCTATACAAAACGAGGCCATGTTATACTGAAAATGTAAATAATAATAATAATAATAAACCATTTATTTCAGGTAACAAAGACCCATAGATAAATACCTTAGCCTAAAAATACATACTAATAACAATTATTGTTAGTTAGGTAACTTAAAAACTATGTTAGTAGCACTGCACTTAAACTATGACACACGAAGTGGCGGCGCCGTGTTACGCTGCGCGGTGTCACGTAGCCTGCCGCGAAACCGTCGGTAGATTACACCCTTCGGCCAAAACTCTTCCTTGAGAAACCTGTCGAGATGTTGTGTCGGAACTCGCACCACAAACGACTTGAAGTTGGTGTTGTGACGCGGCTCCAACTTCTCGACCCTCAAGGTCCAGCTGGTCTTCACCTTCAAGTACTCTACGATCTCCTCAACCTTCGTAGAGTGATGCAGTCGGGACACATACAGCAACGTCGATGGTATCGCTGGACGCAGCAGCATATTAGGTCCTGACAGTCCAGTACCGCATTGATTGCGACAAGTAGGCTTCTTCTTCTTCTGAACTAAGGTGAAGCCGTCCTCATCACACTCTTGCTTTGCTGGACAGCGCTGTACCGGATTCCTCGGAAGGGTTTCACAGCGACGGTTCTGCTTTCCCCCTTTCTGCTGCTTAGGTTGTATTGCAGCTGAATTGTTTGAGGCAGCAATTGCGGCGTAAGCTGGTTTGGGAGTCAACGTAGCTACGCGTGACGTATTCTCTGCCGGAGCAGAGGGGCGGGGGGCGGCGGGGCACGGTGCATCGCCCTCGCTGTTTGCAGTCGACGACAAATCCAATTTCGCCGACGCAAAACTGCTGTCCGACGCATTTTGCACACCACGACGCGTGTTTTTGTTGGCATCGTCATGTGTCCTACTTTCGGAAACAGCACTGCGTAGCAACACTATCTCGGCACGCAGTTCATGGATGGTATTTTCAGACCCCTCCAACTTACACTGCATCTCGGCCAGGCTTGCCTTCATCGACGTAATGTCCTTTAGCAGCCTGGTGACGTCTACGTGATCGAAAGTGACGGGCGGTAACTTGTGTAGCTCCTTCGCTACGAAAGTTGGCACGTCGTCAGGATCGGTCGCCTTTAGAAAGGTGATGATGTCTTGGACGCTTCTCTCTGTACCATCTCTCCTCCGAGATGGCATTTGATCAAGCTTCCCAGTCGACTGGAAGAGTAGCTTCTTGCCTGCGCTGACGTCGTCTTCTTTGAAGCTCGACTTGCAGATCTGCATGATGCTCACCTCGTCCATAGTATCGATGGCATTCTGTATAAATGCCAACAGTTCGTTTACAATAAGTTGTTGCGAACTCATTGCGAAATAACAGGCAGCAGCTAATGCCGCACACCGAGCGTACAACTATGCTAAAGCTTGATGTGTCGCTGTGTGTGTGTGTTGTGTGTGTGTGTGTGTGTGTGTGTGTGTGTGTGTGTGTGTGTGTGTGTGTGTGTACTATCACCGACGTAACCATAATTCTGTATTGCTACTATTGCAATGCTGTAGCACTTCAGTCGCAATACTAGCGCGTTGTGCAAACGTGTATCCTTCTGCTCTCCAAACTTAGTTTCCCCGATGTCGTAAGAGACAGTCGCGCATTTGTACCAAACAGTATAATAGCGATGTTGACGCGCGTTAAAACGCGCGATGGCATCGCTATAAAAAGTCGCCGTGGGCGAAGGCCCTAATGCCGGTCGAGCCAAATGTGCACAATGACTCCGATATTAAACCGTTGTGATTCAGCCCGGGATTTGGGCATGCATTTTATAGGCACACTATTTTATAGGCACTTATATCTATTTATATCGCTGGATTGAAATATGAAAACAGTCGGGGATCTCTTTGTTGTAGTGTATATGTGTGAGTGGGAGAGAGTGTGTATGTATACGGCTTTACAATTCTATGGGGTATCGAAATGTATCTTCACCTAATTTTAAAACTGTATAGAGTTAAGCGAATAATAAAGATGTAAACTAATTATCTTACCTGATTTAAGTCTGACCACCTTTTCTAAAGCACATTAAAAAAAAAGAGATCAAAGAGTCAGAAAAGGATTGTTTTATAACGTCATGAGAACTCGATTGAAGAGTTGATTTGAACATTAAAGAAACACTTTATAATATGTAGTGGACAGTCAGTTGCGAAAAGTTTGATAAATTACGAAATGTCGTTTCTACCGAGTATTTAAAACTACTCGCACTTTTATGGTAAGCACGAAAGAACCTCTCACTAAAACTTAAAAGCTTTTACCACCCCATAGACTGAATTAATGACACACTCATTACCATAAGCCCCACATCACGGCGACATAAAATACTCCATGGCGAAACACCATGGTAATAAATCATGATACATTTTTTATCGTCGAGCTAAAATTTTTAAACACTCATGAATAAAACATTTAATTTTCAATGGTGTTACTTCTCTAGAAGAAAGTTTAAACGATTTACGAAATTGAATGACTTTGTAATTTCTTATTGGAGATAATTAGATTTTAGGTTCAAAGGTTTTAAGTCTGTTAGAATGGGGTCAATGAAATAATGTGGTGGGGGTGATATTTTGTGAATTGTTTTAAGATGGTGATTTGTTTCAGAGGCATAATTTAAACCTTAATAATATCACCTTTTTGCTGCGAATTTCGTAAATATCTCTTGAACTTAGTACCTTATTTGAATATTCGATTCCCGTAATTTGTTATTGGGATTTCAATTATTATATTAATTATTATTCATTATTATGATTAGGTTATTATTTAATTTCATAATAGTAGCATGACAATCAAATGCTATTTGAGTCTAATTGATGGCAATAGAATCGCATTAAACAAAACATAATGATGTTGAAAAGTTAAAAAAAAAACATCTAAATGTTGACAATGTTTCGGAATAAAATATTAACTTTTATTCTACAAAATAAAAAAAATAAAAAGCACACTGACATAACAAACTCCAGCGCTCTAGTAACTTTCAATAGAAACGCATTTTTTCTCATTTTTCAGAAGTCGTAGTGCAAAAGTTTGTTAAAACGAGTTTAGTCACACTGAAAGTTTTCTAGGTAGAAAAATTTCATGGATATACGAACAACAATGGAATCTATGTTCTCCAGCTTGTTTTTAAAAACTTTCTAATAGCAGCAATTGAATGTTTTCTGTGAAAGAATAACATAACATCATGCCTTTTATTTTTTTTTCAGATGGGAAATCATCAAATTACTGCAGGAAGGAGCAGGAGGAAGTGTCAGACTTTTAATGACTAAAACCCATCCATGTTCCTTCATCGCCCTTTGTGTTCCGGGGCCACGGTATCTCTTTCGAACAGTCCCGCAGCAGGCATCGGTCCTTGCGGAGCCCGTCCTTTTGCTGACTCTCGTTGAAGCGTGCATGGAACACGAACGCGCCGTTGACACGGCCTGTCGTCATGAGGCGGACGGACGGCGAGCTAGCCCATAGCCCACCGTTCACAGGCCCACGCATACGGTGGCCAGGGGCCACGTGGTGGGCGTTTCCCGCGGCGGCCGTGACATGAGGTTCTCTCCCTCTCACGTTCCGCCACCTCCTTCTCTAGCATTACTGCTTCGCAGAAGGAGGTGATGGCATCCAATTCACATCACGCCTGTAATCCCCAAAGGGTCAGGCAGAGGTAAACATAATAGTACCTACGCCCACATTTCGCGGGTTATATTTAAGTCTCATGTAGGGGGCAAGCATATTGCCATCAACCGGGCACAAATCCAGACTCCGTGATTGCTTCTGAGAAATTCTAAAAGGAAAAATCCAATTTCACTTTGCCAGACCCGGGAATTGAACCTAAGATCTCAAGATCAGCAGTCTTGCGACTTCTCATCATCTGATTAGCCTTTTCCCAACTGTGTTGGGGTCGCCTTCCAGTTTTACCGGATGCAGCTGAATACCAGTATTTTACATGGAGCGACTGCCTACCTGACCTCCAAAACCCAGTTAGTACTGGGTAATACGATACCACTTGGTAAGACTGGATGTCAGACTTTCGGCTTCTGACTACTTGTAACGACTGTCAAAGATCTACAAATGACAGCCGGGACCAACGGCTTAACGTGCCTTCTGAGGCATGGAGGAAACTCGGTATGTGATGGGTGGTCACCCATCCACAGACCAACCTAGGCAAGCACGGCTTAACCTAACGATCGACCCGAGCGGCTGTTATTATTTAGCCACGGGCTCCTCTTCTATTCTCCTATTGCTCCTCTTCTTTCTCTCTCTCCTAGTCTTGCGACTTGTATTGTCACCAAAACTTAAGGTGTGTGCTAAATTTAAGCTCAATCGGATACCAACAAATGGTTAAAAAATGGTTTGCAAATTTTGAAGACGACAACTTATCTACAAACATACGAACAGTGCAAGTTACTCTACACTAATTTACACTAATATTATAAAGAGGAAAGATTTGTATTTTTGTGTGTGTGTATGTTTGTAATGAATAAACTCAAAAACTACTGCGCCGATTTCACCATTAGAAAGCCACGTCTTTACTGAGTAACATAGGCTATATTTTATCCCCGTACACCCACAGGAACGGGAAATACGCGGGTGAAATCGCGTGACGTCCACTAGTATTATACGTATAATAAAGAGGAAAAATTTGTATTTTTGTGTGTATGTTTGTAATAAATAAACTCAAAAATTACTGGGCCGATTTCAAGAATTCTTTCACCATTAGAAAGCTACATTCACCTTGAGTAACATAGGCTATATTTTATCCCCGTACTCCCACGGGAACGGGAACTACGCGGGTGAAACCGCGTGACGGTTTAGGCGCATTAGGGCTAATTCTCATTTTGGCAACCGACTCCCTAATGGACTACTTCTCATTATGGCTACTTCTGATTAGGGCTACTTCTCACTTGGGATACTTCTCACTTGGGCTACTTCTCACTTGAGCTACTTCTCACTTGGGCTACTACTCACTTGGGCTACTTCTCACTTGGGCTACTTCTCATTAGGGCTATTACTCATTAGGGCTACTACTCAAAATTTGAGAATGTTTATTGAAATAAGTACTGTCTTTATGAATATAAACATGTTTATTCATTTCTATGAGATCAATTACATTATTTTAAGAATAAACCAATATTAATTGAACCAATGTAATAGGTAAGTCTACAATATTTTAATTATTACTTCCTGTAACTACTTTAGTCTAGTTTGAAATTAACATTTATTTATAACGTACACAAATCAATATGACGGCGCGTAGTGCACGTAGCGCCATCTGTTATGTCTTACCCGATTTTCTTGTAAAGACACAATACTGCCATCCATCTTATACGTCCACAATAAATATAAGTTATATAGATAACTAGCTGTTGCCCGCGGCTTCGCCCGCGTGAAGTTCGGTAACTGTCCCACTGAATCATACTAAAGGGATATATAGTGTCCTACATGTTAATCCAGGTTATAAACTATCTATGTGCCAAATTTCATAATCATCACAATTTATTATTACTATCACAATCACCATCACTATCACAACCACCATCACTATCACAACCACCATCACCATCACTATCGCAACCACCATCATTATCACAATCACCATCACAATCAAAATCACCATCACCATCACAATCCCCATCACTATCGCTATGACCATCACAATCACCGTCACTATCACAATCACTATCACCATCACAATCACCATCAAAATCACTATCACAATAACCATCATCGTTTTCACAATCATTATCATCGTAATCACAATCATTACACAATCACCATCACCATCACAATCACCATCACCATCACCATCACAATCCCCATCACCATCGCTATGACCATCACAATCACCGTCACTATCACAATCACTATCACCATCACAATCACCATCAAAATCACTATCACAATAACCATCATCGTTTTGTTACGTTGTTTTTTTGGTACCTAACATTTACCTGTGAGCATGCGTTGTAAATTGAGAGGTTTCCAATATGATTCTCTCCATGATTTCCAAGTGAAATGTTCATTGTGGTTTATGCAAATGACTTTGGGTTGCGATTTGAAGAAGGAGTCATCTTTGCATCCGTACTTCATCACCGGACTATTTAGTAACACTTCCTGACGATAAATCACTGTTCGGAACCATAATAAACTGGTGTTCATAATAAATTAGATTCATAATATCTTATTTAAGCTGCGATTGTGTTTACATTCCAAATGTCATTCGGTTAAACGTCAGTTTCTTTCTGACAGTTGGAGGCGACATCTAGCGGCTGCGATATGCAGTTGTAGTTCTAATCGATACATTTTAACATTTTCATTGGAAATCATCGAACTAATATCATAAAGACAAATCCTTAATAATTTCCAGCTTTTGGTTGAAATACTTAATTGTTTTTTTTAACCGTAAACGGAAGTGAAATTATTTTTTTATTAAGGAGTTTTTTCTAGAAGCATCGCGGACCTCACAATCCATATTTAATCTGTGGCATGTCTATGGCTTAGTGTTGCCAGGTGATTCATTCTCAATTCGCCGAAAGAGTGAGGGAAAAGGTTGCTCCACTTAGGACAAATTTTAATGTTAGAACTAAGAAATAATTAGTTTGTCAGCTTGGATCCTGAAAATTGTTATTGTTTCAGAGTATAAACGTCATGTTGGACAGTTGTTGGGGATTTTCAAGAATTAAATATCTTGAGGTAGTGCTTCGGTCATCAGTGCTCTTGTAAGTTTTACCTGTAACAGGGGAGATTTTCTAGGTGCTCCGCCTGTTTCCGGTTGGGAGGCATAACAAGACAATGGAAGGTCACGGGCGTCATTTTGCTATTGATCAAGCCTGAGGCAAAGTTACAAACTTTATCTCGTGTTTTATAAGGTAAGGATTTTGGTGAATTAGTGTTTGGAAGTGATCTCTGAGTCCTTCCCAGGTCGTTAAAAGGATATTGAAGTGATCCCTGGATATTTATTACAGGATTCCATGCGTTGAGGATTCGCAGATGAACTAGGCGGACCTGTTCTACAGCCGGTCGCATCAAGCAGTCAATTGTTTTCATCATTACCCAACTGTGAGTATTACCATTGCTGTCCCACCACGCAGGGTTAGGCAAACAGAAGTCGTAGCTCATTCAATTGTGTTTTCTAAGGGCCTCGTAGGCCACGTGGACTGGCTAATGGTTTAGTCTTTAGATCTCCTAGCTCCTCCCCTCTATTCATTCTCAAGGAAAGTACCATGGTTTTCCCTTATATAATAGGGTCCCCGTATTGTCAATTCCAGGTGAGGCAACTCGAGCGATTCGTCTCGCCGCCAGGATCTAGACGAGCCTCTGGGACCTGGACGCGAGACCCGTTCCTCGAGTCCACTCAAGGCCTCCAGTGGAGACGGTCGTGCAGTAGCAGAGTCCGCCTAGCGATTTATTGCAGGCGGGACGGTTTTTTTTTTAAATCTAAATTGACACCTTTTAAATTTATTTTCCACTGGTTCATATAAGAACCCGTGTATCACCTGCCCGGTTTTCCAAATTAGAAGCCGGTCTTCAACTTAATTAAATTAAAGGACCCCGGGTTCGACACCTATGCTTAACTGGAATTATATTGGACATCTTCGTCGGCTCCGTGGTCCGGGACTGTTCAAGTCCCTGGCGCCCATATAATATTTATTAGTATTCACTAAACTGGAAGGTTGTATCTTGATATTTTAGCAAGAACTAATTTAATTTAATTATACTTTATTTACTTTAATTTGATTTAAACTTTTGAAGAAGGAACAGTACTGGGTTTATCTCCAACCCCCCATGACCATAGTTCGAAACCGACCGAATTTAAGGCTGGCTGGCATTACCTCTTTTAATAGTTAAGTTTATATAGTTTAAAACAATAAACTTATATTGTTTGAGATAATTTGTTGTTTCTTTGCATTTTAATACCAACCCACCTAGCATCTGGGCTTTTGTTCCATTACCACTAGAGGGACAAAATCTCAAATGTAACAGTGGCGACCAACGTGTGTATTGGTTGGAGATAGAGGTTACGTCTATTGCTGTACCTTATAAGCCAGAGTACTGTTTCTTAAACCTTCCAGTTATTTTAACTTAAAAAAAAACCGTCGCGCGGAATCCTTTGTTAACGAGTTCTAGTCTATATGTTTGTATTGTTTTATACACTTTTGTTTACTTTTACTTAACTATACTTACTCCATAAGACTGCCTATTGTGTAACTGCCTTTACTGCAGATAATATTTACACATTGTTTGAGATTGTACTTTGTGACAGCCAGCTTTCAGTTCAGTACACTGCAATTTTTTTATTTAACAATATGGAACGTCCCATTTCATTTAATTTACTTCGCAAGGATGAGCTCATTTATGAAGTACTGGTTCGAGATGCGAAACCTGCCTCAACCGTAGAGGAACTACGTGTTCAGATTAGGGAACTAAATAAATTAGTAAGTTCAGACGAAATTGAGGAGACAAACATAGATCCGAAAAGCGAATTACAAACAATCAAGGCCAAACTCCCAGAAATTAGTGAAGTACTTGATAAATATCCTTCCAATTTCAAAAAATTTAACCGCGTTAAGGCTTTATGTTACCACCTGTATCATCGCTTGAGTAGGATTACCCCTCCAACTGATCATAGTACCGACTATGCAACCATTGACAAGCAGCTTAAGGGTTACTTGTCTAGAATTGATTCGGCTAACGCAAGCTTCCATCAATCATTTACTTCCGCCGAGGAGACACCGAAAGCAACGTCAGATTTGCAGCCAAGGGACTTAGTCATTTCCTGCAAGAGAGAGACGGTTAAGACCCTGGGTATAAAATTCGATGGTACAGCCTGCGTAAAAGCGTTTATTGAGCGCCTTGAGGAGCTTTGTGAGGCCAGAGATATTAACGAAGCCTCCTTACATACGTCAGCGCTGGATCTTTTCTCGGACGGAGCCTTATTGTGGTACCGTGGAATTAAAGCGTCGGTTTATGATTGGGCGGATCTAAAGAAGCAGTTGCTCACAGCTTTCGCTCCACCAGATTACGACATGCGTCTAATTTCGGAAATAACAAACAGAACGCAAGGGTCAACTGAGCTGTCTTGTATATATATAGCAGTCATGGAGAATCTGTACAATAGGCTATCTTATAAGGTTCCAGAACGCGACCGTTTGGCACGGATCAAATTCAACATGAGACCGGAATACACGACGGGGTTGTCAATAATGACTGTCAACACGCTGGACGACTTAAAAGAGAAGTGTAGACAACTGGAGCTAGGTTTCCATAGCAGGGCTCAGTTTCATGAACCACCCAAACCAACGTCTTCTTTTGTTGCAGCAGACTTGGCATACCAACCACCAAAAGGTTCACAACGAGTTGAAACCGTGCAAACTGATTCTGGTTCGTTGTTCTGTGTTCGTTGTAGGGTTAAAGGGCATTCATTATCACAATGCAAATCCACGGAAATTGTGTGTTACCGTTGCGGCAAGAAGGGCGTACGTGCACCGTCGTGCCCTACGTGCAGTAAGAAGAAGAAGGAGGCTCAGTCTTGTCCAACCTGTAATTCAAAAAACTAAATTTCCGGAACTACAGCCAACATTTCGATCAGTCAGATTGGGATGATTATTTAAAATCTTTAAAATTATTTTTTCAAACACTAAGGGTAGATACAGTAAGATATAAAACTACGGATGATAGTCGTCCACATTTAACAGTTTCCATATACGATGAGTATTATTATGGTTTACTCGACTCGGGTTCCTGCATCTCGGTATTGGGTACCGATGTTGGCCAACAATTCATAAAGGCTGGTGCGAGTTTACACGCCGATACGGAGTTGGGCAGCATCGTAACTGCCAATGATTCGCGGGCATCCGTGGAGGGTTATTTATTTTTACCAGTGACTCTCATGGGAGTGACTAAGATTATTAAATTCTATGTTATTCCAGACATTACCACACCGTTGATTTTTGGCGTTGATTTTTGGAAGGCCTTTAATTTGGCCCCAAAAATTTTTAATAAATTACCTTTACACTATTTAAAAAACAATAGAGGCCATTCATGTGTTTCGGAGGTTAGGCACCTACAACCTTTTGACGAATTAACACCTGATCAAAAGAATAAAGCGGAGTCATTAATTAAGGATTTCGAAAACGTTTCCTTTGAGGCCAAGGGACTAGGTCGTACCCATCTGTTGCGTCATAAAATAGACACCGGGGATGTTCCTCCTATTAAACAGCGTTATTATCCTTTATCACCTGAACGCCTCAAGGAACTTAACCGTCAGCTGGATGAGATGTTGGAGATGGGAGTGGTGGAACCCAGCAATAGCGCGTGGAATAACCCGGTTCTACTGACTCCAAAACCAAATGGGGAATGGCGATTTTGCCTGGACAGTCGAAAGCTGAACGCGGTCAGCAAGCAAGATGCGTATCCACTACCCTACGTCTCTCACATCTTAGACCAGTTGCGAGACGCGCGATACCTTTCGTCGATTGATTTGAAATCCGCATTTTGGCAAATCGAATTGGACTCCGTTTCTTCCAAAGAAAAAACCGCATTCACGGTTCCGGGTCGAGGTTTGTTCCATTTTAAAGTTATGTGCTTTGGGTTGACGGGAGCCCCAGCAACCCAACAGCGATTAATGGACAGACTTTTCGGCCCGGAGTTTGGTAATAAGGTGTTCGTTTATTTAGATGACATTATTATTTGCTCACCAACCTTCGAAGAACACATTTCGCTTCTTAAACGGGTTTTAGACAAATTAAGGCAGGCCAATCTGACAATTAATTTGCCAAAGTCTTGTTTCTTTCGACGAGAATTAAAATATCTGGGTTACAGAGTGGACGAGCATGGCTTACACACTGACCCGTCGAAAGTTCAGTCAATTGTTGACTTCCCAACCCCTACAACCCGTAAGGAAGTGAAAATGTTTCTTGGAACGGCCTCATACTATAGACGTTTTATTAAAAACTTTAGCACGATAGCGGCCCCTTTAAACGCACTAACCAGTACGAGCAAAAAAGCGCCGCCTTTTCAGTGGACGGCTGAGACTGAAACCGCGTTCTCAACCTTAAAAGAGGCGTTGGTGTCTGCTCCGGTATTGGCTTGTCCAGATTTCTCTCAACCTTTTGAGATTCATTGTGACGCATCTAGTTTTGGGATAGCGGGCACTTTGACTCAGGTTACAAATGGGGAGGAGCACCCAATAGCCTATTGCAGTCGTTCGCTCAATCCGGCGGAGCGCAACTATTCCGCAACGGAGCGTGAGGCCCTCGCTGTGGTCTTCGCAGTCGAACACTTTCGTCCTTACGTGGAAGGCGGTCCAGCGTTTAAAGTGATAACCGACCACTCAAGCTTAAAATGGTTCTTTAACTTAACCAATCCCTCTGGTCGATTAGCCCGTTGGGGTTGTCGGTTATCACCTTACAACTTCACAATCGAACATCGCAAAGGCAGGGACAATGTGGTTCCGGATGCCCTATCTCGTGGCGTTCCGGTGTTGGAAATTAAAGTGCCCGTTAATGACACATGGTTTAAAGCATTGTGGGATAAATGTGTCAGTACGCCTAGGTCGTGCCCAAACTTTATAATTAAGGAGGATAAACTCTACCGTTACTCTAAAAATAAATTCGGAGTGGCTAGTGACTATGACTGGAAGCAGGTAGTACCGGAGGGCAATCGACTAGAGTTGTTAAAGAGTCACCATAGTGGCGAATTATCTCCACATTTCGGAGTATTTAAAACCTATAAAAGACTTGCACTCCGATACTACTGGCCTAATATGTATAAGGACGTGATTAGCTACGTTGGTAAATGTGATACGTGCGCAGCATATAAACACTCACAATTACCTCCTCCCGGACTCTTGGGTGATGCGAAAGAGTGCTCCAAGCCGTTTGAAACCATAAGCATGGACTTGGTAGGTCCGTTGCCACGGTCCAGAACGGGATTCACATATCTCTTAGTGGTCGTGTGCTGTTTTACGAAATACTGTTTACTATTTCCTTTACGTAGAGCTGTTGGTAAGGCTATAGCACAGAAACTAGAAGACGGCGTTTTCCTGGTACATGGTATACCCCGTACGGTTATAGCAGACAACGGGACGCAATTCACGGGTAATGAGTTACGTTCACTATTGGGGAGGTACAAAATACCTCAAGTTCACTTCACACCTCGTTACTGCCCAAGCGTGAACACCGTAGAACGCTATAACCGTACCATTATGACCGCGGTATCAATTCTCGTGGAGGATGACCATCGATCTTGGGATGTTAACATCTCAAAGATCCAGTTCGCTATGAACACCTCCACAAACGAGGTTACTCGTTTTACCCCGTTCTTCCTAGTACATGGCAGAGAGGCAGTTAGTAGTGGAGATGTCTTCGGCAATGATACCGTTGCACAGCCCACTCTAGCTTGCGCTTCCCGCAGTTCATATGCCAATCAGTTAGGGGGTTTGGGTGAGATCTTCAATAAAGTAAAGGACGCGCTCGTCAAATCGCATAAACGTAGTGCTCGTTATTATAATAGTAGTAGGAGGCACGCGGAGTTTAAGGTAGGCGACACTGTTTGGAAGAGGACATATCCTCAGAGTGACGCCTCAAAATTCTTTATGGCCAAATTAGCTCCTAAATATGAAAGATGTATAATTAGAAAAAAACTTTCACCCTTAGTGTATGAATTGGAAGGCTGTAGTTCCGGTAAAAACCTTGGTACATGGCATATCAAGGATTTTAAATCACCATATGGCGAGGATTAACTTTTTTATTTTATTTTATAGATGGTCGCGGTGACCTTTGAGGGCTGTATATGCCTAGGGACTACTGGTTTACTTGTAGCATTGGTGGCTGTATATGCCACGGTGTTAGAACCATGTCAATTAAATATATTTTACACTGTTTTTGCGGTTCGTAGTTGTTACACAGGTTCCTACTGTGTACACATTTGTGAACTACTTTTAGAGTAGCAATAGACGATTGTTTAAAAATTGTTGTTGGTTTACTTGTTGCTGTAGGATTAACACTCGAAGAGTGTATAAACCTCCGGATTGCTGGTAAGGCAGCATAATGATAGTCCTGAGTTAGGAGGCCTTAATGGCGGGCGTGTAGGCTGCATTGATGGAAAACGTTTTTAGATGTTATTTTTTTTCAGTGGCCGAATAACCGTCACACTCCATTTAGGGAAGACGGTTAGCCATTTCTCATTAGTTTGTAGCAGTTAGTTTAATTTCTTTTGGTGTATTGTTTGTTGTACCAGCTCGGCGTTATTCTCGGCGGTCATCACTTTTAGTAAGAGTATGTGTAGGGTGGTGTTCGTGCACGATTGGGTGGGGTGGTCTCTCCTATATAATTATAGTAGGTCAGACTAAGATAGTACTTCAGCAGATACATACGCATTAAGACTCTTGTTGAAGCTTGTCTTTTACATATTTTTGAATGGATTAGACTCGCTCCAGAAGTAACTCTTTAATAACACACAGGCTACATGGATAATTAAGTGTAACCAGAATTCGGTATTGTTGTTGTATATGCCTTAACTACCTAGTCGTGCCAACGTTTATTCTTTTTTCTTTCTCAGTTCCTGTTTTCAGGGTCGAGCGGTGTAGAATATTGTAAGCGTGCTTGGTTCTTTTGAGCCTGCTTAGACGCTGGAGGGCCAGCGTCGAGATTTGCCCTATCGGGTCAAATCTCTGGTGGTTGGGGAGGTACTGTTACGTTGTTTTTTTGGTACCTAACATTTACCTGTGAGCATGCGTTGTAAATTGAGAGGTTTCCAATATGATTCTCTCCATGATTTCCAAGTGAAATGTTCATTGTGGTTTATGCAAATGACTTTGGGTTGCGATTTGAAGAAGGAGTCATCTTTGCATCCGTACTTCATCACCGGACTATTTAGTAACACTTCCTGACGATAAATCACTGTTCGGAACCATAATAAACTGGTGTTCATAATAAATTAGATTCATAATATCTTATTTAAGCTGCGATTGTGTTTACATTCCAAATGTCATTCGGTTAAACGTCAGTTTCTTTCTGACAGTTGGAGGCGACATCTAGCGGCTGCGATATGCAGTTGTAGTTCTAATCGATACATTTTAACATTTTCATTGGAAATCATCGAACTAATATCATAAAGACAAATCCTTAATAATTTCCAGCTTTTGGTTGAAATACTTAATTGTTTTTTTTAACCGTAAACGGAAGTGAAATTATTTTTTTATTAAGGAGTTTTTTCTAGAAGCATCGCGGACCTCACAATCCATATTTAATCTGTGGCATGTCTATGGCTTAGTGTTGCCAGGTGATTCATTCTCAATTCGCCGAAAGAGTGAGGGAAAAGGTTGCTCCACTTAGGACAAATTTTAATGTTAGAACTAAGAAATAATTAGTTTGTCAGCTTGGATCCTGAAAATTGTTATTGTTTCAGAGTATAAACGTCATGTTGGACAGTTGTTGGGGATTTTCAAGAATTAAATATCTTGAGGTAGTGCTTCGGTCATCAGTGCTCTTGTAAGTTTTACCTGTAACAGGGGAGATTTTCTAGGTGCTCCGCCTGTTTCCGGTTGGGAGGCATAACAAGACAATGGAAGGTCACGGGCGTCATTTTGCTATTGATCAAGCCTGAGGCAAAGTTACAAACTTTATCTCGTGTTTTATAAGGTAAGGATTTTGGTGAATTAGTGTTTGGAAGTGATCTCTGAGTCCTTCCCAGGTCGTTAAAAGGATATTGACGTGATCCCTGGATATTTATTACAGGATTCCATGCGTTGAGGATTCGCAGATGAACTAGGCGGACCTGTTCTACAGCCGGTCGCATCAAGCAGTCAATTGTTTTCATCATTACCCAACTGTGAGTATTACCATTGCTGTCCCACCACGCAGGGTTAGGCAAACAGAAGTCGTAGCTCATTCAATTGTGTTTTCTAAGGGCCTCGTAGGCCACGTGGACTGGCTAATGGTTTAGTCTTTAGATCTCCTAGCTCCTCCCCTCTATTCATTCTCAAGGAAAGTACCATGGTTTTCCCTTATATAATAGGGTCCCCGTATTGTCAATTCCAGGTGAGGCAACTCGAGCGATTCGTCTCGCCGCCAGGATCTAGACGAGCCTCTGGGACCTGGACGCGAGACCCGTTCCTCGAGTCCACTCAAGGCCTCCAGTGGAGACGGTCGTGCAGTAGCAGAGTCCGCCTAGCGATTTATTGCAGGCGGGACGGTTTTTTTTTTAAATCTAAATTGACACCTTTTAAATTTATTTTCCACTGGTTCATATAAGAACCCGTGTATCACCTGCCCGGTTTTCCAAATTAGAAGCCGGTCTTCAACTTAATTAAATTAAAGGACCCCGGGTTCGACACCTATGCTTAACTGGAATTATATTGGACATCTTCGTCGGCTCCGTGGTCCGGGACTGTTCAAGTCCCTGGCGCCCATATAATATTTATTAGTATTCACTAAACTGGAAGGTTGTATCTTGATATTTTAGCAAGAACTAATTTAATTTAATTATACTTTATTTACTTTAATTTGATTTAAACTTTTGAAGAAGGAACAGTACTGGGTTTATCTCCAACCCCCCATGACCATAGTTCGAAACCGACCGAATTTAAGGCTGGCTGGCATTACCTCTTTTAATAGTTAAGTTTATATAGTTTAAAACAATAAACTTATATTGTTTGAGATAATTTGTTGTTTCTTTGCATTTTAATACCAACCCACCTAGCATCTGGGCTTTTGTTCCATTACCACTAGAGGGACAAAATCTCAAATGTAACAGTTTTCACAATCATTATCATCGTAATCACAATCATTACACAATCACCATCACTATCAAATTTCATAATCATCACATTTATTATTATCATCAAAATCACCATCACTATCACAACCACCATCATTATCACAATCACTATCACAGTCACCATCATTATCACAATCACCATCACTATCACAACCACCATCATTATGACAATCATCATCGCAATCACCATCGCAATCATCATCACAATCACAATCACCATTACAATCCCCATCACAATCACCATCACAATCACCATCACAATCACCATCACAATCACCATCACAATCACCATCACAATCGCCATCACAATAACAATCACCATCACAAACACAATCACAATCATTATCATCATAATCACAATCACCATGATCACAATCGCCATCACTATCACAACCACAATCATTATTACAATCACCATCACAATCACCATCACCATTACAATCACCATCACAATCACCATCTCAATCACTATCACAATCATTATCCTCGATATTACAATCATTTTCATCGTAATCACAATCATCTTCATCATTATCACAATCACCATCACTGTCACAATCACTATCACCATCACAATCACCGTCACTATCACAATCACTATCACAATCACCAACACAATCACCATAACAATCACCATCACAAACACAAACACAAAAACAATCATTATCATCGTAATCACAATCATTATCATCGTAATCACAATCATTATGATCTTAATCTCAATCAACATGATCACAATCACCATCACAATCACAATCACCATCACAAACACAATCACAATCATTATCATCGTAATCACAATCATTATGATCTTAATCACAATCAACATGATCACAATTGCCATCACTATCACAACCACAATCATTATCACAATCACCATCACCATCACAATCACCATCACAATCACTATCACTATCACAATCACTATCCTCGATATCACAATCATTTTCATCGTAATCAAAATCATCTTCATCATTATCACAATCACCATCACTGTCACAATCACAATCACATCGCTATCACCATCATAATCACCGTCACTATCACAATCACCATCACAATCACCATCACAATCACCATCACAATCACCATCACAATCACCATCAGAATCACCATCACAATCACCATCACCATCACAATCACCATCACAATCACCATCACAATCACCATCACAATCACCATCACAATCACCATCACAATCACCATCACAATCACCATCACAATCACCATCACAATCAACATCACAATTACCATCACAATCACCATCACAATCACCATCAAAATCACCATCACAGTCGCAATCACAATCACCATCACAATCGCCATCACAATCACAATCACTTTCACAAACACAATCACAATCATTATCATCGTAATCACAATCATTATCATCGTAATCACAATCATTATCATCTTAATCACAATCAACATGATCACAATTACATGTTTTTGTAATACACCAGACCCAATTCACCATACAAACAATACCTATGTTGAATTTCAGGTTTTTTTACCCCATTTCCCTCTTTAGGGGTTGAATTCTGAAAAAACCTGAAACACAAATGTTAACTCATTTAGCGATAGGAGTACTCCTGTTAAGTTTCGAATAATCTAACCAATCTTATTTTCCCGTGTAATCTTTGGACCCCCGTTTCAACCCCTTAGGGGGTAAATTTTGAAAAATCCTTTCTTAATGAACCCTTAAACCTCATAAAGAACCTAGGTGCCAAATTTGGAATCTCTAGACTCAGCGGATTGGGCTGTTCATTGATTTTTATACTTTGCCACCCCATTTCCCCCTCTTAGGGGTTGAATTCTGAAAAACCCTGAAACCTGTTTCTACTCATTTATCAATAGGAGCACTCCTGTGAAGTTTCGAATAAAATAGTCTAACTAATCTTGTTTCCCCATACAAACTTTGGAGCCCCGTTTAACCCCCTTAGGGGGTGAGTTTTGAAAACTCCATTCTTAGTGCACCCCTTGACCAAATAAGGAACCTACTTGCCAATTTTGGAATCTGTAGACCCAGTGGTTTGGGCTGTGCGTTGATAGATGAGTCAGTCAGTCAGTCAGTCAGTCAGTCAGTCAGTCAGTTTCTTCTTTTATATATTTAGATAAAGTATATGCACCAGGAAATCATTGTATTTAATAATTCATTAGTTCTAGATGCACGAGAGTAATAATTGTCATTTTTAATGCATTATTTTAAAAAAAAGTTACATTCTTGACTAGGATTAAAATGTGGGTACTAAGTAAATTTATGCCTTAATTTTATTTTTGATTGATCGTAAAACGGTGAATTGTCTCAATTATTGTTGTTTATTATTCGAAAAGATGGAAGAAAAACTTGTGTTTGTGAAAAATCAATAAGGTAACGACGCTCTGTTGCACATTGCACAATGGATATAGATACAATAAAACTAAAAAATTTAACCAAGATAAAAGTGTTTTGTGGCGTTGTACAAACAAAAGGGAATGCAATGCATCTGTTACTTTGAATGAAACTGAAAACCAAATCATGAGGCAGTCCCAATGATATTACATAGTAAAAAGAGGTAGATATCGCATTAACACGCACAAATTGTTGAGGACAAAGTGACACAAGTTGTGCACTTTGATAGCTAGCTATCTCTTTCTATCTTATACGTTCCGTATTATCTATCGCTGTCGTAGTTTTAAATTACTCGCAACGATATCTGAACGCCATTCAGTATGAACATGGCGTAGGTATCTTCTTTATAATATCATTGGGCAGTCCCAACATACTTGTCAGGCAGATTATGATAAAAATGCTGTATATTTAGAAATGTGTACGCTCAAGGAATTGGTATGTACAAATTTAGAACACATTAAAGGAATTTTTGAAAATAAATTAGATAATTTGACCTTTGAACCGAGCACATCCAAAGCATCAATTCCGACTTTTCATGGAAAAAAAGATTGTTTTTACCGAGCGAGAAATTTTTTTTTACATGCAGATCATCTGATTTTTCAAGATTTGGCTCAAGTGTCCATACCTGAAGCTTTAAGCGATGATTTTCTAGTGGCAGATGATGGAGGAGATTTCGCATCAAATATTTATTTTTAAATTAAAGTAATTAAAAGAAGTGACACCTAGTAATGTTTACCTAATCTTTAACTATTGATTTGTGTATGTTATAAATAAATAAATGTACATGAAGACAGTACTTATTTCAATAAACATTCCCAAATTTTGAGAAGTAGTGTGGCCCTAATGAGTAATAGCCCTAATGAGAAGTAGCCCAATGCGCTTAGTGCGAGATTTGTTATTTTCGTTCACCACATTCGAGCGCGTTAACGTTTAGGCAAATTTGTATGGCGCTGGGGTAGCGCCATCTAGCGTAATATGTCAGAACTAGGTAGTGCGAGTGCCGTATCGACAATCGTTAACTTGCGAGTGTGAGATCCTAGAATACATTCATTCGTTTTCGCGTTAGTTCACCGTAACTTGTGTTGCGTACATTAATAACCGGCCAAAATAAGTTGACATTCGTATTTTGTGTTCATAATATAAGCGACTGCCTATTCAATTAGTGGTGGTTATAGAACGAAGTTAGACGACATTACTTATCTGTGGTCAATGGTAATTAGTTTTGTTTGTGTTTACGAAAGTTTGTGTTAGTTTTGAATATTATTGTTAAAAATAAAGACTAGCCCGTCCGAATTTGAAATGCTGGTGACATAAATGGAGCAGTTAGTGTGATTTATATATTTTGGTGTGTAAGTGAGTGACCTTGATCCATCTGTGAAGTTTGTAAAACTAAGTTTGTTACTTTTTAGGCATGGAGATCTAAGCAATTGATCTAATAATGCCGGAGTGTTTTGTGGTGGTGTTTCTATCTTTGTTTACGTAACCGTGTTTACTTTTTTGTGGCGTTATATTACGCTTATCTTGTGCTTTTGCGGTCTCAAACATTGTCCAAACGAAATAGTACGAGATTCCATGGTAAGTTTCATTCACAATACGAAATTAAATTAAATTACTTTGTTATTTCACCACTCTCATGATGCTCTCACCACAAAATCTTATGTGAAAACTTTTCACGCTCGCGTTTCGTATTCGAGCTGTCAAAACTGTCAAAATTGTAACTTGCACTCGCGATAGCATGCAAACGTTAGCGATGTGCTCCAAACGGACCTCATTTTCATAGAGGCATTCTATTGTCATTACCGACGACGTAAATGGTAACGTAAACTCGGTTTACGCGGTCGACACATTACTTGAATTTTAGTATGAAACTCGCACTTAGCACACAAGTGAGAAGTAGCCCAAGTGAGAAGTAGCCCAAGTGAGAAGTAGCTCAAGTGAGAAGTAGCCCAAGTGAGAAGTAGCCCTAATCAGAAGTAGCCATAATGCGAAGTAGTCCACTAAGGAGTCGGTTGCCAAAATGAGAATTAGCCCTAATGCGCCTAAACCCGCGTGACGTCCGCTAGTCGTAAATAAAAGCATGTAAAAATCTACACAGAATTCATCTAAATCTGTCGTTGGTTAGGCTGTTGGCGGTACCATACATACACCCACGCAAAACACATCACCCCCCTTTAAAACTTCGCTGCAGTTGGGTAGAACATGCTCGAGTAAAGATAATGTAAGAGGATCCGTGCGCAGTATAACTAGCCGGCAACCAGTTCAACTTCAGTATGTAAACTTAGTTAAAGTGTAAGCCAAGAATAAGATCGCTCCATAACTTTGCTATAAGATATTATAATAACTAGACATGGATAGTTTATAATATATCGCTAGCTTGTGTATTATTATGTAAATGTCATGTATTGTGTAGTTTGTGAGTTTCAAAGGTTTGTGAATGATAACATACAAAGGAGACTAACACCCGGTTTGTAATGGCTAACTGAAAATAGAAGATTACCGTTATTAAGAATTTATTACCGTTATGAAAGTTTCTATGCCGTGTTAAGAAAAGCGAGGGCCTCCTTTATGAGCCGTGTACATGATTCTGACAATGGAATATTGAGAGCCATTATTGAAGCTAATTATTTCTTTGTATATGGCTGTCAATATTCCTGCTAACAATTTTAATTCAAATTTTTATTTAGTCATAATTGCAATTGTAATGATTAAATTTTAAATATGTTTGACTTAACTTAACTTATTTTTTATAAAATTAATGGATACGATAATTTAAATTTACTTCATTCATATTTAATTTGTTTTTCTTGATTTTTTTACTTCTGAAAATTTGTGAAAGAAAAATGTATCTTCAGTATGGGTGTCTTGCCTGAATTAAATAAATTTTATTTTATTTATTAAAAAGTGTCTACATAATAAATTACGAAAGTTCATTTTTTTCTCTTTTAACATCAATAACTTCCATTGACTACCTTGTTGGTTAAGAGGTCGCGAGCGTACCTACTGAGAATAAGATCCTGGGTTCGATTCCCGGGTAGTTCAAATTTGTATTGGGTTTTTCTATTATAAGAATTTCTCAGTAGGAGCCACGGAGTCAGGATTTGGGCCCGGTTGATGGCAATAAGCTCGCCCCCTATTACACGGGACTTAAAACATAACTGTCGAAATGCGGTTGTACTATTAGGTACACCTCTGCCTAACCCATCGGGGATTACAGGTGTGATGTTATGTAATGCGTAAAGTGACTATAGATTAAAATGCGTAAATTACTTTTTTTTTCGGCATTTATTAAGTTAGTTTTGAACTATTACGAAGGTTTTTTATCTTGATAAAAAACCTCTTCGTAATAGTTCAAAACTACGTCAAAGTCTTGACGTTGCCAACAGTTAAGGCCCTTCTAAAACTAAAATTAGCAACTCTGTTTGTGGTGGTTCAAACTTCGTTTGAAATGCTGTTAGAATAAAGTTCTAATCAGCTTGCACTACAAAGCGATTGTTACGTCAGTCACTGCGGCCGAATAGTGCGAAATGAGTGGTTTTTTGCGATTCACAAAAAATCTAGTGATTGGACTAAAAAAATAAAACACATAAGACCTGCTTTATAGTTAGTTCAGTTAGTATGCAAAGTTTTATGATCTAATTTGAAGTACTTTTTGAATACCAGCGGTTTATTATCCGATTTGGAGGTAACTTTGGATTTTTTTCTATCGAGAAAAAAATATGGAATCGTGTTTTTGTCACACATAGGACTTAGCATTAATCCTCAACTTTACCATAAAATATATGGTAAAGTAAAGAAAACAAGTATAGGTAAGTGGTAATTGTATGGTAGTAAATAATTTCAAAATTAATGCTGCAGTATTTTAAGCGTAACGGAGGATCATGCTAAGCTATTTGAGGGATATAATTATAGCCCTTAAGTTTGTTGTTGCTTAGGAAGTTTGCCAATTATTTCATAGCCGAAGTTACTTTTTGTAGCGGTTCACGACCTTAATGTTCAACAATATTTAAGAAAGTATTACCTAAGATACTGTTGGAGTCAAAATTATTATGTAAAAGGCCAATTCCCGTAGGGCGTTATAATAAAATTCATGTCGTTATCTCATTTCAGCGAGAATCAATGTCAAAAATATAAATTAAATTCAGTTTTTTTGAGACGAGTCTGAGATTAGAATAATTATTTGAGCTAATTATGTACGTCACTCACAATACAGGGTGTAAAAGACCTCATCACGAAGCCGTCAACCAAGCATTCTGTACATCAAACTAAGTAACTTTACGCAAAAATTATTCCTGGGAAACGACTTTTTTTTGGGGTGAAAAATCATGTTTTGTGGCAGAACTCAATGTAACGCACTCAAAACATTGTGCTGATGGATGGATTGAATAATACGAGGGTCTTAGAGATGTTTAAAGTAAAAATATAACATTTAACTTTTATCTACAAAAACTTGTCAAAAAGTTAGAACTTTGACCCCCAATATCTCCGTAACTAGAAGGATCCCAGATATGATTTAGACCAAAAAATATCGCAATGACGGGGAGAACAAGTGCTTTTCGGCTTCGTTAAGAGTCTTTCTACACCCTCTTTAATATAAATCATCGATACGATATCTCCCAAAACTGCATCCAATTTTGAACACTTATACGCGTAACATGCAGCTGAGAGCAGCCTAGATTGTGTTAAATCTTAGCCAGTGACAGGCCTTAAGCCTTACCTTCCAGATGGGTAAGCTACATTGTTTAGAAGCTTATTGGCTAAACACTTCAACGATATCAGGGCTTGGACATATAGAGAAAGCTATGGTAGTGATGGGAATTTGTTTCTTTGATGTCGGATGGATGCCTGAATACAGTGAAAACTACGTATAAGCCTACGCATATACATACATACAAAAAAAGGCGAATGTGACTTGTTCTCTCAAAATATTGAATACCTTTGATATTTTAAGGCATTTTCTATTTACTTTGTACTTCATTATTGTCTGACTATTAAAATGGACGTTGGTATATTTCTAATCAGAATCCAATGAGTGATAGAGAAGTATATAAGAAGTAGACATGCTGCGCCGATCCCAAGTAAACTAGGTTTGTGGTAGGAGAAGGACAATGTATTGACATTTAAGCTACCGAGTGCCGAGCTGCCGAGTGCTAAGCCGTGTGGTATCCGGCAGAGTAGAATAGAACCAACCCATTACACTCACGTGTGTCGTATTAGGCGACTAATGTCTGAGGCAGAACACCTTGCGCCTCCGTAGACCAGAGAATGGGCAGCAGCGTTTTCTGTTAGTCTTTTATCACTGCGATCTCCAATCCGCCTGCCAAGCGTGGAGATTACGGCAAATTCCTCCCATCATGGGAGAGGCTTTTGTTCAGCAGTGGACGTTATGGGCTGTTGTTGTTGTTGTTGTAAGTTACCGAAAATCTGATAAAAGTGTCTGTAGAAACGGAAATGAAACACTTTCAAAATGGATGCCACTTCAGACAAGTGAGTACCTTCTAGTATCGTTTCGCCTAGCTTAAAGGACTGCACAAATGGTTAGCAACAATAAACAATAGTCAAAATTATTAGAAACACAATAATTTATTTCACAAATGAATAATTATGACAGTTGATTTGCCATCAACTGACTTCAAATAACTTGATTCCTAAGATTCAATGTAGTTGTTCCAGCTTGAACCGATCTGCGCAAACTTAGTTTGTAACTGAGCCATATTGCTTTGAGACGAGTTACTTGACGGAAACGGTAACCGGAAGGCGTTTGCTTGAAATGCTTCTGGGTAGGACCTTTTTTGTCGTATTTTCAGATATCTCAGACAGAGAAAAAGCTCCTTCTTAAGATATTTTTTTTTATGATGTATTTAATCTTTGACTTTTGTTGCGGCCTTTAAAGCGGGAATAGCTCGCGCTGTGGTAAAAAGTAAGCCATAAGTATTTTACATAGAGCGACTACCTACCTGACCACTGCAACCCAGTAACTGAGTTGTACGATACTCCTTGGTAAGACTGGTTGTCAGGCTTACACTGACTACCTGTAACTGCTAAAGATCTGCAAATCACAGTTCGAACCGGCCCAAGGCTTTTTAAAGCATGGTGGAAAGTCGGAATTTATGTAATGGACCCACCCAACTCTGGAGCGATGTTTGACAAGCGTTGCTTACCTTGGAGATCGACCCTTGCGGCTGCTATTTTTTAGTCAAGAGCTCTCAGAAAACTAGGATTTATAATTTAAAAGGATATAGATAGCTATTTAACTCAAAAAAAATCATTGCCAACGTTAAGTAGCAAGTATCTGTAATGGGGGAGCATATCGCTTGTAAAGGCTTTCGCATCGCCAATGATACGGAAAGTGCGATGAAACGAACAGTACGAATTCGAAAGGGTTCTGTCTACTAGGTTGTTTTTAGTTATTTTTGATTCGTTTGGTATTGGCGTACCAAACGAATCAAAAATAACTAAAAACTGACTGTTAAATTGTAAAATTTAACTGTTTTTCTAAACAAAAGCCCTTAACAAAGGGGAAAAAACGCCTACGCGAACATTGCCCACGTTCGCGCGGTAAAAAAGTGCTCGCGCGTTCGCGCAGACGTTTTATTTTTATCGCACATTGGGTTTTCAACTCTCTGCGTTAAGCCCAGCTTTGAGAATTCAACAGAGCACTGGGGTCGCCCAGAGCGTTGACACTTATCGCGCACTATCTTAAAATTTGTAAACTACATAGTTTCTCTGTCTTCCATGATTATTATGTTTATTAACAAAAAAACAAAGAAAAAAAAACATTCGTCAACTATGATGTAATCGTCTGAGGGTAGTTTTTACCCTAAATTACACGGTAAAATAAAAGTTTACCGTAGGTGTGGTAGCCGAAGGCACAGTGAGAAACCATACAATTAGCACGGGTCGGAAAACAGAACTACGTAAAGCTTTTAAATAAGTAATGTACTATAGTGGTTCGTACATAGCATTAATTGAGATAACATCATCTGTTTAGCCTTTTTTTTTTGTAGTTTAGTCAAACCGCATGAATCTGAAACCCAGGACATGGAGTGACTGCCAATCTTACCTCCATAGTTCAGTTGCTGGGTAACACGAAGCTTGATGCACGATGTAAGACTGGTTGTCAGACTTCAGGGCTATGCTCATAGGTCTCAAGTTCGAACGCAAGACACGCACCTCTGATTTTTCGGATTTGTGTGCGTATTGTATAATTATCACTTGCTTCGGTGAAGGAAAACATCGTGAGGAAACCAGCATGCTTCAGGGATATTCCTTGACGGCATGAAACGCCAAGTCAGAGGCCCATGGGTGGTATATAAACTCTGACACCAGGTTAGGCACTAACCACAGGATAAAGAAAGAAGGGCTAAAAAAACGACTATCCGACTAGTTATGTTAAAAATCCAGTAAAGTTACGTCATCTCGGTTAGATCGGATCGTGAGAGGCCTATGGGTGGCATATAAACTCTGACACCATAAGTGAGGCACTCACCACACGATAAAGAAAGAAGGGCTAAAAAAACGACTTTCCGACTAGTTTTGTTAAAAATCCAGTAAAGTTACGTCATCTCAGTTAGATCGGATCGTCAAAGGCCCATGGGTGGCATATAAACTCTGACACCATAGGTTAGGCACTAACCAGACGATAAAGAAAGAAGGGCTAAAAAACGACTTTCTGACTAGTTTTGTTAAAAATCCAGTAAAGTTACGTCATCTCAGTTAGATCGGATCGTCAGAGGCCCATGGGCAGCATATAAACTCTGACACCATAGTTTAGGCACTAACCACACGATAAAGAAAGAAGGGCTAAAAAAACGACATTCCGACTAGTTTTGTCAAAAATCCAGTAAAGTTACGTCATCTCAGCTAAATCGAATAAAACCCTGCACTTTCCTTATTATAAAACATGTTACGGATAAAATCTATGTGTTCCACGAGAACGCTCTTTGCAATTTTATCGTTACCTATTCTATATTACTCATCCTTTCTCAGACTCAGACTTTCTACTGAAATTCATTAATCAGCCTTCTTTAGAAGTGACTATTTGAATAATTTGTATGATATTCATTAATATTACCCTACTCACGTTCCGAATATGTACAGTACGTCAAATGTTAATTAAGGTGCGTGTATAATATTCAGGTAGATTGTTTGGCCTGTTACAGTACTATTTACCCATGAAGGCACTATTTGGGTAAAGCTCCTTAATATTTGATTATGTATCGGGTCTTGATTTATTTATGGTTGTCTTGTCATGTTTGCGGTAAACAATGGAGGTAGCTTCTAGATTTTAGGAAGTGGATTAGTTACTATATGCGTCTATTGTATTAACTTTAGAGTTAAGGAGGAAGCGCCAGGGTAGCCCGCGAAATTCAAAGGAGAAACCCAAACTCCATCGAAACTTGGGCCTGGCGTTACAGGGCTAGAATTTTGCCATAAATTAGAGCATTTGGGAAGGCCAAATTGGTAAAATCAAACTATGTTTATATTTTAGGTTATTTTACTATTTCAGTTAATGTGATATCTATACTAATCGGTGAACGAAAAAAACAATACTAATATTATAAAGAGGAAAGATTTGTATTTTTGTATGTAAAGAATAAACTTAAAAACTACTGAACCGATTTTATTTATTTTTTCAGCAATGGATACTCTCACGGGAACGGTAACTACGCGGGTGAAACCGCGTGACATCCGCTAGTAGTTTCTTAGTAGCTTTTATAAAAGTTACTTATAGTTGGTTTTGTTAATAGAGTCTTTACAAGACTTATTTAGGTTAATTTAAAAGGAAAAAAAATACTAAGAAAATTAATCTGGTCAGGTTGTATGTTTATTAAAATATGATTAGCGGTCGTAACAAATATGGTTTTACAGAGTTATAATCTTCAAAGTCATAAATACAACCAATGAATCCCATTGAATGTCTATTTCATAAAACAGTCAATTATATTTAGTTCGATTTCACCCTATCTGCTCTGTTGGTCTTGTGGTCGCAAGCGCAACTGCCGAGCCCCACGCTTGGCCATCGCTCAGTCGGCAGTCCCGGGTTCGACTTCCGGGGCGGCCAAAAAGTTTTATTGTCTTTTTCCATTGGGAATTTCTCAGTAGCTGCCCGGATTTGATTTTGAAAGTTAGCGGTATGATAACACCGTGCCTGGGAAAACCGTTGATCTTACCCCTGATCTCTCTCCGGTCGTGTCGGATTGCCGTCCCATCCGACTATGAGGAGTTAAGGAAGAGAGAGAGTGCAACTGTCGTAAAAACTTGTTCACCATAATATATTGCTGATGAATCGCTGAGATTGACAGCCGTGACCGAAAACGGTCAGGAGGACTATTATTATTCTCGTCAACGTAAGGTGAAGCGAGCTCAGGTTTAGTAGAAAGATGATCTTCTTTGGATAGCTGGTAGCAGTTGGATGGGAGTTGCAGAGAACCGTGTTGAAAGGCGTCAGATTGAAGAGATCTATGCCCAGCAGTACACTGCAATAAGCTGATAATGATGATCATTGTCAATAAAAAATAATGGGATACGTCGACCACAGAAAGTGCTACAATAACTTCTTTAATAAATATTGAAGACGTATCCGAGCTATATGTCAAACAAACGTCTACGCTGGGGAGTTGGGGATATCTTCTAAGATGTTTTACAGAACCGAGTAAATCTTTGTGTGGCATTAATGATTCCTGGAAAGTAAAAGCAGTTTTTGTTGCACTAATGATGCCTGGAACGTTACAGCAGTTTTGCTTTGCATCAGTTTTATATGTATGCGTCACTACGAGGGCATCGTTCCACACCTATTCCTGTGATGTTATCAATAGTCAGTGTAAAACAATTCGAGCATTATTATTACTTGACAAATAACAATTGTAAATGATTCACGTTAAGGGCACGTAATATTACGTTCTTAAGGTATTAAGCAATGCTCTTGTTTCACAATAACACCGTTTACGTCTTAAATTACAGGAAAGAAGTTGGCCCCAAGATTTCGCAACAAAATAGGGGTGCGAAGTACTTACCTTAAAACTCGTTTGACCTGCGGTCTACTTAAGAAATGTTTAATTTGAATGTTTTCCTGTTTCATACTTTCGTAAGTAGTTCCAAGGGTTTCTTTCCCCTCGTGTTTTGCAACGGTACCCTAAAAATAACGTCTCCTTCGATACTAATACAATTTTCCGCTCGACTGCTTACAGTTAACGAGGAGTTCTTAATTTGACGTGCTCGATATTTTTTTATTGTTAGCTGTTTACCGGTACTTCAACAAGTTCTTGATGTTATCGAGTGCTTTTTGTAAAATCGATTATGCTATACTTACGCACACTGCTCCTGCTTCATATTCACCATTCATAATACTAATTTATCATGCATTTTATTTGTTTATATATCTACACTCAGCAAATCGATTTAAATACGATTCTTTAACTTGGAAATAGCTGAAATAAAATATTATTATAATTTTCATGTTGTGATATTTACGTCAAGCGTCAAATTGTCAAACTGTCAGTTAGTTTTTTAATTCTCTTTCTGCTCAGTCTATGGTCTAGCTCTATGATTTATCTTTTTGGTTTGTATAATTTAAATTATTTTTATCAATATGCTTAGCCAATGTATTTTATAAATTATTACGATTGTTTAATAACTTAATATTAAATGATTATATTTATAAAATTCTTAACGCACTCATGGATATGTCCTGGCCGACTACACTTGTCAGATGAGATGATAGCGACACTAAAGATTTGAAAAAAGAAGACTACTTTGGAGAAACGAGCTGACGGACGGCTAAAAAAAAAAGGTGGACGATTGGATCTGATTTGATGAGTATCAGAGAGCAGCTTGGTTTTCGCTGTGAGATTCTAAAACTGCCCAGGGGATCCAGCTAAAGATTCCCCTGGGACTTCTACTCCCGATGTTCGGAGGCTTACTACGTGCCTGTCTGTCTACTGGTCTCGCAGGGCTGTCCTACGTCTGGCCCTGAGTTCTGCACTGTCTTGCTGCTGAGCTGCCCTGGTCAACTATGAGATCTGCGCTGCCGCCGTTTCTACTGCTTCAGAGCTGAACTTCAAGGTTGCTCCGGTATCGACCTGCTACCCTGACGCCTGCTCCCGTGATTTCTAACTGTGAACTATAAAACTATAGAGTGCGTGGTAGGTAGTTTTTTTATATAACTAGCTGTATTTTTTTTTCCCTAAATTAAATTTAATTGAACAAGTCTGCTTATCCTTTTAGACTATAGGAGCAAGTAGATTTGTTACAACATGAATAGCTTAATATCTACATATATGTCGTCCAATGACTGGAAAGAGAAGTGTTTGGTCGTCCACCATTGGTGGAAGGTTGTCGGTCTACCATTAATACGTCATTTCTTCTCTAGAGCAGAGACGATCAGGGTTAAACCTTATAGTATATGTAAATAAAGCCTAATTTCCTCAATTGCTTTATCGATTCAAGATCGCAGCATATAACAATAGTAGCACAATATAATACTATAATGTTAAGTACTGATCCTTAACTAGTCAAAAAAAGGATTGATGATAATATTGAAGTAACAAATAAAGAATTCAGGGGTCTGATTTTTGATCAATCATTTTTCCGTAAAGAATCATCTAAATATATAAAAGAAGAAACTGACTGACTGACTGACTCATCTATCGACGCACAGCCCAAACCGCTGGGTCTACAGATTCCAAATTTGGCGAGTAGGTTCCTTATGTGGTTTAGGGGTGCACTAAGAAAGGATTTTTCAAAATTAACCCCCTAAGGGGGTTAAACGGGGCTCCAAAGTTTGTATGGGGAAACAAGATTAGTTTGACTATTTTATTCGAAACTTCACAGGAGTGTTCCTATTAATAAATGAGTAGAAACGGGTTTCAGGTTTTTTCGGAATTCAACCCCTAAGAGGGGGAAAAGGGGTCACAAAGTCAAAAAATCAATGCACAGCCCAAACCGCTGAGTCTAGAGATTCCAAATTTGGCACATTGGTTCCTCATATGCTCTAAGGGTGCACTAAAAAAGGATTTTCCAAAATTCACCCCTTAAGGGGGTTAAACGGGGATCCAAAGTTTGTATCAAGAAACAATATTAGTTTGACTATTTTATTCGAAACTTCACAGGAGTGCTCCTATGGATAAATGAGTAGAAACCAGTTTCAGGTTTTTTCAAAATTCAACCCCTAAGAGGGGGAAATGGGGTGGAAAAGTATAAAAATCAATGCACAGCCCAAACCACTGAGTCTAGAGATTCCAAATTTGGCATATAGATTTTTTATGAGGTTTAAGGGTGCATTACGAAAGGATTTTTCAAAATTCACCCCCTGAGGGGTTGAAACGGGGGTCCAAAAATTACATGGTGTAATAGGATTATTAATACTAATTCGAAACTTAACGGGAGTACTCCTATCGATAAATGAGTTATAAATGATAAATGATAAATGATGTTTATTTTGCAAGTAGGTTTTTACAAACACTTTTACACGTCATTTTTTAAAACTAGATGGGGCCGGTGTTTCGTACCTGACTACTCTGAGAAGAAACAGCCGAAACAAACTCAGAGGTCATAGTCTCTTTTAAAGTCCAGACAATCTTGCTCAATTCACATGAGGACTATGCAGATTAGTGTCTGAGATGGTCTTTTGAAGAGAGAACCATACAGATTTGAGTGGACCTGTCCAGTCAGTGCAAGCATTTGTCAGTTAACGTGTAGCTCGACTTATAACTCAAGGAGCTCAACGAAACGACGAACAATACCAAAGAAAGGACATTTGGGAAGGTCGCTTATAGTACTCAAACTGCCAGACAGTTGTGGGAAAAAAACAAACAAAAAATAAAAATGTGACCCACATGGTCCCCACATTCACAATAATCAAATAAAATTAATAACAAATTCTTTTCAAATGAATGTAAGTAAAAAAAAAAAACACAAATATCATTAAATGTCGCAATGATAACAAAATAAAAAAGTAAAATACTTAAAAAAATAAGTATTCATGTCAAATCAGTAAATGTCACATAAAACAATAAAAAATAAAAAAATAAAAGTAAAATAATAAAATACATGTCAAAAAAAAATTCAATGTCAGAGTGTATAAAAGAAAGGAATCAATAATAAATAAGCGAAGTCCGAAATTTCGACTGTAACATTTGTGTTTCAGGTTTTTTCAGTATTTAACCCCTAAAGGGAGAAATGGGGTAACAAAGCCTGAAATTCAACATAGGTATTGTTTTTATGGTAAATTGTGTCGGGTGTATTACAAAAACAACGATTTTAAGATTTAATGTGGCAGACCTGAAATACTACCATTCCCTGTTGGGGTCCGATGGGGTTGAAATGTCTAAAAATCAATATGGGTGTCGATACCGAGATAATCAGGGGCGCTGATTACGAAAATGGCATTTATTTTAAGTTCCAGATGATAATGATCGTGATTACGATGATGATGATTGTGATAATGATGACGATGATTGTGATGATGATTGTGATGATTGTGATAATGACTGTGATTACGATGGTAATGATTGTGATTACGGTGAAATGATTGTGATAACGATGATGGTGATTGTGTTAGTGATTTTGATGGTGATTGTGATGGTGCTGGTGATTGTGATAGTTATTGTGAGAGTGGCGGTGATTGTGATGGTAATAGCGATGATGATTGTGATGGTGATTGAGATGGTGATTGTGATTGTGATGGTGATGATTGTGATTAAGATGATAATGATTGTAATTACGATGATAATGTTTGTGATAACGATGATGGTGGTTGTGATAGTGATTTTGATGGTGATTGTGATGGTGATGGTGATTGTGATGGTGTTGTGAGTGTGGCGGTGATTGTGATGGTAATAGCCATGGTGAATGTGATGGTGATTGTGATGGTGATTGTGATAATGACTGTGATTACGGTGATAATGATTGTGATAACGATGATGGTGCTTGTGATAGTGATTTTGATGGTGATTGTGATGGTGCTGGTGATTGTGATAGTTATTGTGAGATTAGCGGTGATTTTGATGGTAATAGCGATGGTGATTGTGATGGTGATTGAGATGGTGATTGTGATTATGATGGTGATGATTGTGATTAAGATGATAATGATTGTGATTACGATGATAATGCTTGTGATAACGATGATGGTGGTTGTGATAGTGATTTTGGTGGTGATTGTAATGGTGATGGTGATTGTGATGATGTTGGTGATTGTGATAATGATGGTGATTGTGATAATAATTGTGGTTGTGATAGTGATGGCGATTGAGATCATGATGATTGTGATTAGGATGATAGTGATTGTGATTATTGTGATTATGATTATAATGATTATGATGACGAGGATGGAGATTGTGGTGATGATGATTGTGATTACGATGATAATGGTTGTGATTACGATGATAATGATTGTGATAACGATGATAGCGATTGTGATTACGATGATAATGATTGTGTTAACGATGATGGTGATTGTGATAGTGGTTTTGATGGTGATTGTGATGGTGATGGTGGTTGTGATAGTTATTGTGAGAGTGGCGGTGATTGTGATGGTAATAGCGATGGTGATAATGATGGTGACTGTGATAGTGATGGTGATTGTAATAATGATGGTGCTTGTGATAGTGATTGTGATGATAATAATTACATTATGAGGTTTGGCACATAGATAGTTTATAACCTGAATTAACATGTAGGACACTATTATCCCTTTAGTATGATCCAGTGGGACAGTTACCGAACTTCACGCGGGCGAAGCCGCGGGCAACAGCTAGTTATTTATACGAATACGAAATACAAAATTGATGTTAAAAAAACGTTGTATGTAAAAAGGAAACTGTACTTCAAAAGAGTCATGTTTTTGACGTACATTTGTTATTTCCTACTCAAAAAATTTATGGATATTCATTGCACGAATCTTTTATAGTCTATTAATGATACAAAAGTGAGTGCAATTTTTATAGTTTTTTTTTTCTCGATACGTGAAACGCAAATATGTGCAACACTTCAACTTTGGTTCGTTTTGAGCTGTGTTTGAACGTCGTGTTGACTTTGAGTGTCAATAGTGTGTTCTTTATTTGCTCAATGGATAGGCACTATTTTATTCGTCATATTTTTTTGTACGTCGGCTTTTGTTTGTCGTACGGCAGTCTGTTAGTCAGGTAAGCCTATTGAGTATTTTAATAACAAATAAACGAGACTGCCTTGTTGATCTATTGGTCATGCCGAGCCTGTAATCCACGAAGTGTTAGGCCTCTATCCAACTGGCGTTATACGAGCGTTGGTCTTTCTCGTAGTCTGCAAAGCGTCAACGCTGCGCACACGTGACGTTGGCGTGACGTAACGTCGACTTCGCAACGTTAACGCTTGCCACTAGAGACTCGCGACGCCAACGTTGCGTCTGCGCAGCGTTGTCACTGCGCTGTTAGAGAAACGCCAACGTTCGTAAAACGCCAGTGAAGAAAGGGGCCTTAGGCAGTTGTGTACTTAATAGTACACGTTTTCAAAAAACCCAATATATAACACTTTGCGCGACCTGGGATTCGAACCTAGGACCCCTTGCGTAGCAGTCGCGCTTGCGACAACTGTAACAACGAGGTAGTTGTGCAGATGCGATATACGCCTTTTGTAATGTATTTTTCTTCTGCAACGGTATGCTTTTCAGCATGCTGGGTTGTGGAGGTCAGATAGGCAGTCGCTCCATGTAAAATACTGGTATTCAGCTGCATCCGGTAAAACTGGAAGCCGACCCCAATATAGTTGGGAAAAGGCTAGGCAGATGATGAACGGTATGCTTTTCAGGTCTTTATTATTAAATAATCATTTGTTTTTAGAATAATGAATATCTTTTCACAGCGAAACAGGCCCTATTGGCTTTCCCAGCTGATACTTGATTCTCTCATAATCTAAATACAAAATAGTGTTATCTTCATATGCTAGTAATTGGTAAATAATAGTAGAAATCGTTTGGAAAAGCTACCTAGACGCAACCCCACGATACCTATATCCGGCAAGGCATTCATGTTACCCATACATTTATTTTACAATGACACTCATCGGCGATCAATGACGTAATATCATAATAAATTCATACTTATCCTAAACAATACAAGCTTACAGGAAATATAAAAACCATCCGCCTACTTAAATCGTACCAAAAGCCACATGGTATCAATAAACATGCAATTTCTGTGTCAGAGAGTGACATCCGACATTGCGTGCGTTTACCTTCCTGATTGGATATCAGAATCAATATTGTGCGTTTGTGGGCCTTATTTTCGTAAATAAAAAGTTGTGAGTCCATTAATTCTTTTGTGCCATTGTTTGAGCTTTGTTTACAGATTACTCGGTCAAGTCATTAAATTGTAGGTACCTGTTGTTGAACATCCATTCTGATATTAGAAATGTGAAAATATCTCTGTCTGCTACCTTAAACCGCAGGCCAAACTGCCAGCTAGCGAGCGAGTGAGCGAGCCGGGCGAGTGTTGTTTTACCTCCCTGGTTCAATCCAAGGTCCGGAACGAGATGGAATGGGACGCCGTCACCTCCTTCTGCGAAGCAGTCATGCTAGAGAAGGAGGTGGCGGAACGTAAGAGGGAGAGAACCTCACGTCCCGGCCGCCGCGGGAGATGCCCTGGGCGTAAGCCACCGTAGGCGTGGGCCTGTGGACACAGAGCTATGGGCTAGCTTGCCGTCCGTCCGTCTCATGACGACAGGCCATGTCAACGGCACATTCGTGTTCCACGCGCGTCTCAAAGAGCGTCAGCAAAAGGAAGGGGTCCGCAAAGGCCGATGCCTGCCGGGGCTGCGGGACTGTTCGAAACAGATACAGTGGCCCCGGAACACTAAGGGCGATGAAGGAACATGGATGGGTTTTAGTCAGTAAATGTCTGACACTCCCTCTTGCTCCGCCCAGAGCGGGAGGTGTCATTTGATGATTTCTCATCCAAAAAAAAAAAAAAGGTTCGCTTTACTTTCTTTCATACTTCGGTTCACATTACGAACTATCTAAAGTGCCAAACCGAAGTATGAAAAGAGGAGAAACGGCTCGCTCGCTAGCTGGTGGTGTTTCCTGAGCTTAACACGCTTTGACGGCTGAAAGAATGTCAATTAAATTTGGCATACAGGTAAACTATCACCTAGATTAAAACAAAAGGGTATCCTTATGCCCTTTTTTAACCCTTAAAAACGTTCCACAGTCACGCGGGCGAAGTCGCGAGCAAATACTATGTAAATAATATTTGTATCAATGCTTGTGTTGTATTGTACAATTTGAAGTACTTAATTAATCATTCATTTCATTTATTTTTCTCTTTGTTTAATTTTTATTAGTTGTACTGTTAGTTTAATCATTTTATTTTATATGTTTTGTCCTGTGCGGGCTAATAAATGATTTTTCTTTTCTTGTCTCCTTTTTTTTTCATCATCATCATTCCCTTGACCTTATCCCAATTCATTTGGGGTCATTGCATCATGTCTTCTTCTTCCATACTTCTCTGTTACTCGTCGTCTCATTAAACACCTCCGTTCTTGTCATATCATCCTTTACACAGTCCTGCCATCGTTTCATCTCTCTACTCTTATACCTATCCACATGCATACTCAAAACTTTCCTCACAACATTTTCTTCATCCCTCCTACACATACAGGGTTAGTTTTCCCTGTATACCTACTACGAGTAGGTATACAGGGAAAACTAACCCTGTATACCTACTCGTATTCGCTCAGTCAAATGTTGCATAATTCATCATCATCATCTGCCTAGCCTTTTCCCAACTATGTTGGGGTCGGCTTCCAGTCTAACCGGATGCAGCTGAATACCAGTATTTTACATGGAGCGACTGCCTATCTGACCTCCACAACCCAGTTAGTACCGGGTAATACGATACCCCTTGGTAAGACTGGTTGTCAGACGTTTTGGGTCTCTGACTACCTAACGACTGTCAAAAATCTACAAATGACAGCCGGGACCAACAGCTTAACGTGCTTTCCGAGGCACGGAGGAAACTCGGTATGTAATGGGTGGTCACCCATCCACAGACCAACCTAGGCAAGCACGGCTTAACCTAACGATCGATCCGAGCGGCTGTTATTATTTAGCCAGGAGCTCCTCAAAAAAATGTTGCATAATTATTAACATAAAAAGTTGCATATTTTATGTGTAACTTTTCTCTCTAGACTGTGAAGATACTAGGAAGCGTTCAAGTCGATTTTGGTGACTGTCTTTTGTTACCACGGCACCCACTTTATTCCACTTTCCATAAATGAATTTTGAAGAGACTTGATCAGTATTTTACCGTTGTTCAATGACCCAATTAGTAGGCAGATCTGTCTTCAGAACTTTGAGAATATTATGAAATGAACAACAACTATGTATATTTTGGCTTTACGATGATTAAAACTAGGAGCACATCGCATTATATTTCAATTTTAAAATAGATTTGTGAGGTCAACTTCTGTGTGCGATAGTTCATAGAAAATTGACGTAAGTCATGCAGAAGTATTTTCGAAATGCTATTCGTTTTTAACCGACTTTAAAAAAGGAGGTAAAATAACTTTAGCTTCAGACGTCGGTGCAAAAAAACTGAATCAATCATACAAAGGTTACCGATTTCTGAAGATAAAGTTATTTTTCACTTTTTGGTGTTTGTTGAAGTCGGTTTTGTTTTTTGCAAAAAAGTTTTTATTTCATAACAAAATGTTAGGTATCATTATTGAAAAACAGGGAACTAAACCTTTGCTCAGCAACTGTAAAAAAAACAAATGAAAATGAACGACAGGCCGAATTTCCGGATGATACAGACGCTAGTCCATCAAGCCACTACAATGTGTCAATTTTTTTAAATAGATTTTCAACTTTATCGCTAAAACATAGTTGCAAGGTTGATTGGGATAATTTTACAGTTTCGGGTAGCTTGATATGCTGGTACCAAAACGAGCTGGTCTATTCTACCATTGAAACTCCGAACTATGCTAGCTCAAAGTCGAATTGTAACCAAACATATGGATGGCCTACTTTACTATCATTACTACAACAACAACAGCCCATAACGTCCACTGCTGGACATAAACCTCTCCCATGGTGGGAGGAATTTGCCGTAACCTCCACGCTTGGCAGGTGGATTTCAGATCGCAGTGATGAAAGACTAACAGAAAACACAGCTGCCCTTTCTCTGGTCTACGGAGGCGCAAAGTGTTCTGCCTCAGACATTAGTCGCCTTTTACGACACCCGTAAGTGTAATGGGTTGGTTCTATGTTACTCTGCCGGATACCACACGGCTCATTACTAGTTTAGCTTTTAATACAAAACACACACAAAATGTCATCATTATTTTTCAGCAAGGAGTTTCATCAACATCTAAAACAAGGCAAAAACATAGTGCACCAAAATACCTGCCCCCAATAACTGATCACTATCAATATGTGGTGTGCGTTTCTCTACGTTCGGTCCGCCGAATCTCTGAGGGAGGACATTTTTGTCACCGTACGTGCGTAAAGATGGTCCCGACAACGCAGCTCCTCTGATTTTGTTCTGCATTTACACCGGAATTTTGATCGAATTGCTTTAGGGCTTTATGGAAAGGAATTTATTGTTCTTTTAGATTTTTTTTTGTCTTGGTTCGTTTCGGTTGAAAATTATTCTGCAGTTATACGCTTCGGTAATCTTCGTTTTTTCACGATAGTAAAAATAACTTACCAATGCATGTTTCGTGAGTTTCATTACTAGCCTAAATATATTGTTTATATGTCAGTCAACATCTAAGGTAAAACTAATAAACACGGATTCAAAAAAAGAAAAGAAACGCCGATTATTTTTTTCTAAACTTTATAGAATTTTATAGAAGGGCATAGTTTATTTGGTACGATGTTTTTGATTAACAAGATAAAAGTTTTAGTAACAAGGCCTACCCGAACACTTTCTCTTTTAATTAGAAATTTAAAAAAAATACCTAACACCGAAAATGCCTATTACAAATTACAACACATTTTCCAAAGTCTGCCCTAACAAGCGTACTCGTCAAAACTTCGAGCATATTAAACTTAAGTATATAATAATAAAAACAGAGCGTCTAGAACACGGCTACTGTACTGTATAACTTGGAACATTTTCTATAAACTTTATAAGTAATTCTGCTAAGAAACGCGAGCAACGGCTGAGAAAATAAGCAAGCAATCTATGCTGGTACTATAAATTTCCGGTGGGTTGAGCAGTAGAGATAAGTTTTGAATTGGTGCAAGAAAACGTTACTACTTATGACTTCAAACTAGTTTTTGATGGAGTTACGGAAGACGGTAGATTTTTTATAGGTTGAAGGGGAAAGAGGGACTCGTTTTGTACGATTGAAAAATAAAAGTGCGCGTTTAAAAAACGATGCGTAAAAAAGCGCTCGTTCGTATGTGGGGGTAAGGTACCTGTAGATAAAGCATTTATGATTACTAAAATCGATGTTTTTGAATACGTGTTTAAAGTTCATAACTTCGAAGTGCAATATTGTGTACATTTCGATTTACAGCAAAAAGTTTTAATTGTATAATTGTCTCTGTTTTTAGGTCTCATAATTGTTTTAAACCTATTTTAGTTTTAAAATTAAATTGATATATTTTAATCATCAAACATCTGAAATAATAAGTTTGTAAATTAACTAGCGTTGCCTTGAGTTGTATAGTTTAGAAGACTTCAGACATTCTCGAAAAGCAAGTTTAATTTTTTTGAATGTAAGGATGAAATTCTACCGGGGCTGCGGGACTATTTCGGGGCTGCGGGACTGTTCGAAAGAAATACCGTGGCCCTGGAACACAAAGGGCGATGAAGGAACATGGATGGGTTTTAGTCAGTAAAACTCTGACACTCCCTCCTGCTCAGCCCAGAGCGGGAGGAGTCATTTGAAGATTTCCCATCCGAAAAAAATAAGGATGAAATCAACTCGGATCTCAACTTTTAGAAATAAACAAAAAATGTAATCACCAAACATTAAAAATATTAAGTTTCTCAGTTTATCGAATGATTTACATTCAAGAGCCGATATTCCGTTTGTTTTAAATGCTTTCATACACGCTTTTTCCACATAATCTAAGCCCAAATCCGAACTAAGCCTCGCGTGTCTAACCGAAATAAACATAGAACATTACGGCACGGTGTAAAGGATGATATTTAAGGAGCGTTACACACTTGACACGCGTTGTCACGCACGGAGCGCCCAATCTGAAATAGTTACACTATATGACAGGGATGGTGAACCTTTTAACGTATATCTACACTACTACATCTACACTAATATTATAAAGAGGAAAGATTTGTATTTGTGTGTGTGTGTGTGCGTATGTTTGTAATAAATAAACTCAAAAACTACAGCGCCGATTCCAAAAATTATTTCACCATTAGAAAGCTACATTCACCCTGAGTAACATAGGCTATATTTTATTCCCGTACTCCCACGGGAACGGGAACTACGCAGGTGAAACCGCGTGACGTCCGCTAGTTTGCTATATGAAAGCGCGGAATAAACTTGCCAGTGACTTGCACAAAAGTATTCAAGTAGGATGCATTTATATTTTTTTGTCTACTAGTCGCAAGAGGAGTTCGTGGCTAAATAATAACAGCCGCTCGGGTCGATCTTTAGGTTAAGCCGTTCTTGCCTAGGTTGAACTGTGGATTGGTGACCACCATTACATACCAAGTCTCCTCCGTGCCTCAGAAAGCACGTTAAGCTGTTTGTCTCGGCTGCCATTTGTAGATCTTTGACAGTCGTTACAGGTAGTCAGTGGCCCAAAAAGTCTGACAACCAGTCTTACCAAGGGGTATCGTATTACCCAGTACTAACTGGGTTGTGGAGGTCAGATAGACAGTCGCTCCATGTAAAATACTGGTATTCAGGAAAAGGCTAGGCAGATGATGGTCTAGTGATCGCAACTACTGAGCACAAAGTACCTACTGGGTTCGATTTCCAGGTCGGGCAAAGTGTTATTGGGTTTAAGTTCAGAAATTTCTCTATGGATCATTATTATTTCCCTAACCTTTTTCCAATTATATTGAGATTGGTTTCCAGTCTAATAAAATGCAGCTGAATAACAGTATTTTAAAAATATAAAGCGGCTGGCTATCTGGCCGTCACAATCGAGTTACTGATTATCATGAAATAGATCTAAGATACAAATGAAAACAGTAACATCAGAAAAAAAACTAAAGCCAAAAGAAGAAAAAAGAAGTACGATTGTACTTTTTAAATCAATGTATTTTCCAGAATTTCTGTCACGTGTTATAGGTTCACAATCCCTGATATAAGACGTGAGAATTCTTTAGCTATTCGATTATTGTTTGCTTAAATTTTCTACGATTTCTTTCTAAAAATGAAAGATTCCTTTCAACAATTTTTGTCTCCATTTCGGAGGATGTTTTTGTTATGTCGATGTCGCTATGTCGATGCTGGTTCAATGACTTTCCGAAGTGATTTTTGTAAAGAAGTTCCTTTCAATTTGTTATTTTTAAAGAACTCAATTTAACTTTGAAGTAATCATAATAGAACGAAGTTCAAGTTTTGTTCTTTTACTGATATTTGGCGCTAAGATGTCGTCAAAGGAAACGTTGTTTTTTTTTTAGTATTATAATAGACATGTTAAAATAAACTTAGTGTATTTATAAATGTATTTATTATAAATATAATTATTTATTAGTTTTATGTTTCAAAAGGTTAAGCAACTATTCGATAAAGTTCAGTCATCATTATCTGCCTAGTCTTTTCTCAACTATGTTGGGGTCGGCTTCCAGTTTTATCGGATGCAGCTGAGTACCAGTATTTTACATGGAGCGGCTGCCTATCTGACCTCCACAACCCAGTTAGTACTGGGTAATATGATACCCCTTAGTAAGACTGGTTGGGATCTGACTACCTAACGATTGTCAAAGATCTAAAAATGACAGCCGGGACCAACTGCTTAACGTGCTTTAAGAGACACGGAGGAAATTCGTTATGTAATGGGTGGTCACCCATCCACAGACCAACCTAGGCAAGCACGACTTAACCTAGCGATCGACCCGAGCCGCTGTTATTGTTTAGCCACGAGCTCCTCTATTGAATTAAAAATTAAATAATTTTTCGTTAATTAATTTTTAGTTTTTTTTACAAAAAAAAACTAAATAAATGATTACACTATCTATTGAATTAGTCAGTGTAGGAACATCATTTATTTAGTTTTTTTTTTTTAAGAAAAATATAAAATAATTATGTGCCTAATATTTTAAACAAAGATGAATATTTATCAGCTTCTAAAAATGTTTGAGCTAGAAATACCTACATTCAAAACAGACAGCCGCTAGCGGGGGCGATTCCATAAATATTTCGTATCAATTTAGGTACGGAACCCGAAACGGTCCCTTCATATTGAATTCGTCACGCACTAGACATATTTGTCATACCGAAAATTTTGGGGGCAAGTGAACCCTTTTGACCGGCTCCCGTCATTTCGTGCCACTTTGCCGTATAAATAATTAATTATGTACGTGTGTATTGCTCTTAACTCTAGCTGGATCAATATATATGCATAGTGACGCTCATGGTTTGGTATAGGTCGATGTTATTTGGTATGAAGTCATGCGGTATAGTTTGAGGTTAGTTTTTACCGAGACGAAGGAATAATTTCATTATTTTTTACAAATCCGAAGTAATACTGTGAGTCTAGAACTCTAGACTCCTAGACCAACTAATATTTAATCTATACTAATATTATAAAGAGGTAACATTTGTTTGTAAGTTTCTAAGTTTGTATGTAGGGGGTAATCTCCGGAAGTAATGAGGCAATTTTAAAAATTGTTTCACTGGTAGTTAGCTACATTATTCGTGAGTGCTATAGGCTATATTTTATTCCCTTACTCCCATGGGAACGGGAACTACGCGGGTGAAACCGCGGGACGTCAGCTAGTAAGCAATAATAATGATGAAAAGTAAAAGTATACTGTCGATTGCAACTTATTTAGGTCGTCCGGTCTTGTTGGAATACAGGCCGTTCTAATTAATATTTTTCACAGAATATTTTTTTCATTAAATTTTCATTTAATATCTGATAGTCAGTGTCAGATATAATTATTCAGGTTACTTGTATTGCAATAAAGAAAAACCTGCATAAAACTTCCATAGTAATTATTATAACTATTAGAAAATGATATATATCTCTGTCCGTCAGTTATTTTTTCACAAAACAAAGATCGGTCAGAGGTTAACCTCAGAACTGATTTTTCTTTGACAGATAGATATTTAAAAAACATAATACCTGGAGAAAAATATAGACTACTTATATCCAAGATCGCAGGCATAGTCACGGGCAACAACGGGCTGGAGAGATATTTTTCTGCTGAAGCACAACTTCATGTTAGTCTTTTTTCTCGTGTATGTGGTGTAATCGTCTCGCCGTCGCATGATGCTACAACTCCGTTGGGCGTCGTAAGTTTTAACTCATGATACTAAAAAAACGTCTGGCGAATTATTAGTATAACAAAGGTTTCTTTTTATAGAGATTTACTCACTCGTACGTACTTACTACTAACGTTGTATCGAATAACCACCACCACAATAAGGTGAATAATTACAATAAGTAGTTTTTATTTCAATAATAATGCCAAATTAAGTGTAAAAATCAGATTCTAATTCTACTTGAAATGAAAAAGATCGGAATCCTTATAAGTATGGGAAATAACAATTCTTTTTTTTTAATTATGGCTACAAATTCGCGAGTAACGTCTAGTTACGACGTCACAGGAAGAAGTGCCTTCATATTTAAACACAAATATCTATCTGGCGAATTCGTGGCTAACTTATGTCTGGACTTCAAAAGAGACTATGACCTCTGAGTTTGTTTCGGCTGTTTTTTTTTTCAGAGTAGTCAGGTACGAAACACCGGCCCCATCTAGTTTTAAAAAAATGACGTCTAAAAGTGTTTGTAAAAACCTACGTGCAAAATAAACATAATTTATCATTTAACTAATAACATCCGCTCAGGTCGATCTTTAGGTAAAGGTGCGCTTGCCTAGGTTGGTCCATGGGTGGGTGACCACCCATTACAAATACCCAGTTTTCTCCGTGCCTTGGAAAGCACAGTTACGCCATTGGTTTTGGCTGTCATTTGTAGATTTTTTGGAGTTCCAATCCGATACGAGTCGCTCCATGTAAAATACTGGTGTTCAGTTGCATCCGGTTAGACTGGAAGCCGACCCATCATATTTGAGAAAAAGCTCGACAGTTGATGTTTACCCGACGAACTCCCAAATTACGTAAACATGACATTAAAAAAAAATCACGAACAACGCCTCGATCAAAACTGTCTACCGCCGCGATTTTGTTTAATTATTTCTACCGGGAGATTTATGTGCCGTTAAGTGTCAACGTCAATATGGTCGTCGACGGAGTGGAAAATAACTTGCAATTTATTCCCAGCCGAACTAACGGCCCTATTCTGTTGAGCGAGTGCCCGTCAAAGGCGCTGATGTGGTAAAAATGTATGGATCTGAATGTTGACGCGATGCGAACAACAGTTTATCTTTATGAATGATTGCTTGTTGTGTGCTGGATTTGTAGTCTGTGTTTTATTTAGATAGCGGAAATGTGAGTTTTAATGTTTTTTTTTTCAGTTTGAAAAAAAAACTGCTTCAAAAAATCTGTTTGATTATTTTTAGCCTTGTCTAAATTGATGAATGAATGATACATTTATTTGCAAGAATTTAGGTATTTAACATAAGTAAGTTCTTAATATCTATTGATTTCACTATTTTCGGTATTTCGGCCATACAACGTATGATATTACCTCTGATATGTACTATACTTATAAAATCGTTTGTCTTGACTGACTATCAACGCAAAGCTAATCTACCCTTGGTGAGAAATAAAAAACAGATACAAGCCTTTTAAACATAGAGGATTCTTTCGTACTAAAATTTTGTACCCGAACATTTTCAATTATACTAAGTAGTAACAAGTATTGCATTACGATTTTCTTCGTTTCATCCCGTATATCGTTCGTATATTTGAATGTCTTTAGTATTAATAATGGTAACTTAAATTATATAGAAAATCAAACACTACTCGTTAAATCGTCAGTAGCGATCGAGCGATCTGGTGTCCACGACACAAGCCTCGTTGCTTAGTGTGGTACTAGATGGCGCTGTGTGTAATTCAAATTTAAATTCAAAATAATTTATTTCAATCCATCTAAGATTATAATTGCACACACACGCTTGAAATACAAATGAACAATTATAAAATAACAATTACAAAACTCAAAAATAATATAAAATTAAAACTAAAATTCTAAAATTAAATTGTCAAACACTAAATAATAATTAACAATTATAAAAAATTAAATTTGAATTTTGTAATGACCAGCGATATTTATTTATTTTTAAAAAAACTTGCTCACCACCTGTGTTACCGCAAAAGCCATCTCCTTTCATTAGCTTCATCGTCGATATCTCTCCAGAATACTGCCACAGGTAGGTCGGAGGCAACAACCCATATTGTGAAGTGTCAGGACTAACTTTTGTATTGGTGTCAACTTTTTTTATTTCTGAAAACTTCACTTCGCTTCCACGGGTCCGCACTTTTGTGCTTATAATTTTAACATGCATTATTTTTCTATAGGTTGGAAATAATGTTATGAAAAGACTGCGACATTTTTGACAGGGTTCGTAGTAGGTACGTAGGTGGGTAGACGACAAGGATTTAGTTTTAGTCTGGTTATTTTGGTAATATAATAAAGTACGTGTTTCTATTTAAAGCTGCATTGGATTTTAAAATCTCAATAATTTGGTTATTATCTTTAGAATGAACGAGCTCAGATTAAAAAAAGTTTAATCGATAGAGTTGTAAATAGAACAATGGTTACTGAGTTTTATTCATCGAAAACTTTGATCCAGAAGGATTTAATTACAGTTGGTTGCTCAGTTCAATTTACTAAATTATTGTTAATTAGAAACTTTCACGAGAAAAGAAATATGTATCTCAAGAGAAACACGTTTTTAATATGTATAAAATGAGTCGGAATGTTCATTACGTGAGCAAAAGTAACTTAAAAAAAATCCTAATAGGAAAAAGCAAGTCTATGCAGAACAATTTAATTCAAGCACATTTTCATTTTTTAGTTTCTCATTTTCAAAAATGAGTACTGTATTCAGTATTCTCATTTTTATTACGACACACGTTGAAAACATTTAAAATTTCACACTAAAACTTGATACATCCCCAAGTGGCTATAAACCAGAGTTTCGTATTCAAAGCCGGAGCAAACGAGAAAAGAATAAAATTGCAAGAGGGAAGTCCATAATTTTAATACTTTTAACGTCATAAAAAACGTCATTGGAACTAAAATCCTTCTCCATAGTAGAGTGGATCAAACTTTGTGTAATTTGAAACTATAGTTTAAGCCGCGCTTAAACGGTTGATTAACGACGTGATTTAGTAGAAAGTTGGCAAGTTTTACCGACTAACTATCACTACTCAAATCGGCGAGGACTTTTTAAAACCGGGTTTCAAACCGGTTTTCAATTTTCTTCCTTCAAGTTTTGAGTTGAGAGTTTTTAATTGGGACGCGTGATTAAAATGCTTTATTAATTTTTAATAAGGACTTTGTCCTGATTTTGTAATAAAGGTAGAGTTGAAGTGTTGGGGCGTCAGCTGTTTGTAATCCCGCGGAACTAAGAGTAGCGACGAATATTTAGTTAAAGGCTTGCAAGAAAATGAACTAGGTTTCGAACATTTTTCTCCAGCTAGTTTTTACTTTAGATGAGGTTTTGAGAGGCTATTGTGACAATCCCGATTATGTCATACGTTATCAATTAAATTGTTGTTTTTTCTTTGTCGTCTACTTGACGTCAATAAAAAGTTGTCATATCTCAAGTACGTATGCGGCGTCTCCCCAGAGGCAAATAGGCTTGTCAAGTGAAGAAATCTAATTAGTACGTCAGTTAAATTATCAAAAAAAAAATTGACACGGTTTTTTGTCTTTTGTTAATAAGTAAATAAAATATTTCTTTATTTCTTTTGTTACTTAAACCAAAATTGACGAAGATACGACGCTTTTAAAATTCTCAATACGTCACGCCGTAGTATAATTTTTAGTGCGTTCTGACGTCACGAGCCCCCACTCCCGAGTTTTGATGCGTTTTATCTTTGTCAGTATTCATTGATTTTCAAAAACAAAAAATATGTGTTCATTATTTTCCAATATTCTAACTGACGGATTAAATAGATTTGCAATTTATTGATGGTGGAAACTAACCTATACCCAACCTTCCATCTTGCAACGCCAGCGTTCAGTGAGAAGAGTTCGCGTGGCAAGTTTAGTGCTAAACACATTTGAACTTTTTGCATCGATTCGTTATGAAGAAGAATTTAAAGTTGTAGTTTTTTTTTACATTGATGGATAAAACTTGGTACATATACACTTTCAACAGCTGCCTGTGAAAGCAGCAATAGGGTATATGCATGTTTTTTTTTTATTACTCTAAACAAAGCGTATTAACATCAGAAATAGCAAAGCAAAATTATTTATTTTAATATCTTTAAAAAACACTAAGTTATAAGCATTTGAAACTGCTGATTAAACATAGAGATTCGATATAGCAAATGACGTCATTCGCTACATCGACGTACAAAATCCATACTAAATTCTGTTTATCTAGAAAGAGATAGAAACAAAAGTTTAAATGGTTATAACTGTTGAGTTGTTTGGCCGATTTATGTCTTGTTTTCGCTTTTAGTAATTATATTTATAGATTTTTAACATTCCGTATCGAAATGAAAAAAAGAAAGTGTATGCATATTCCCTATTCAACATAAACCTTGCTTTTAAGAAAATAAAGATCACTGATATTTTGACTGACTTCTTAATAGCAGATGATTCTGACGTATACCCAGCAACCACATAGTAGCGATCGTTAATATCACAGTTACTTTAACAGTGCAGTAATATCAGAGACTAGCTGACCCACGCAACTTCGTCTGCGTCACATAAGAGAGAAAAAGCTTTCAAAAGGAACAAATTTTCCCCGTTTTTGCAACATTTTTCACTTATGCTCCGCTCCTATTAGTTGTAGCGTGATGTTATATAGCCTTCCTCGATAAATGGACTACCCAACACTGAAAGAATCATTCAAATCGGACCAGTAGTTCCAGAGATTAGCGCGTTCAAACAAACAAACAAACAAACTCTTCAGCTTTATAATATTAGTATAGATTTATAACGTATCTGCGATCGAACTGTAATAATATTTTACTAGCAAAATCGCTTACCAAAAATTTTCTTTAGAAATAATATCTTTAAAAAGAATTCCCAACATTACACCGACACATACTTAGCTGAAAATTAATTCCGAAAAATCGTACAGTATGCCGAGTGACAGTACCTGAACCAGTTTGCTATTATTATAGTGATTAATTAAAGTTCTCATTGTTAACACGTCGACTTGCCACAACAATGCAGTATCGTTTGTACCGATTTGTTAGCTGTCAGTATGGTCGTTTTTTTCTATGTATAGTAAATGTTCTAACGGTAAGGTGATTGGATAGAATGTTGTGTGATTTTGAAGTTCCTTATTACATCACGCCTGTAATAGGGTAGGTGACAAAAAAAATCTAATTAGTCGGTCAGATTTCCAAAAAATATTGGACACATATTTTTTCATTTTTCTCGTAAACAAAAAATGAAGATATTACAGTATGTTGAAAACTCGTGTGACGTCACATTTGAGTACATTTTTTACGAGACAAATTCATGATGTATGACGCGTTTTATCTTCGTCATTTTTTATTAATTTGATAAAACAATAAACACTTATCCAATTTTTGTCAGTCATCATCCCTATCTCCAAAGGGCTAGACAGAGATGTTCTTAATACACCCACACTGTTTAAGTCCTATGTAATAGGGGGCGATCCTATTGCCATCAAGCGGGCGCAAATCCAGTCTCCGTGGATGAAGATTAAAATAGTTATGAACTGGGACATTTTTCCACTTGTTTTGCCCGTATTTTGTTTAGTTGTCGAAATGGGAAAGTTACCAAACGGGACGTACCCTTGTACTGAGAAATTTCTGATGAAAAAACCCAATAACACTTTGCCCCACCCGGGAATCGAACACAGAACCTCATGTTCAGCAATCCCGCTAAACAATCGGCTCCATCAGGCGAGGTGTAAAATTTGCGTATTATTAGTGGCAAATGATTCTCCATTAAAATTCTGATTTATACAAATACGAATGATGCAATGATAAATCATTCAATTCAATCCCATTCACAAATTCCAGTACAAAACATGATCATCTGTTGTATGACGTCATTCATTACGACACTGTAATTGTCCAATTGAATGGCAAGGTTTTCAAATTCCCATGCAAAAAAGGAAGAACCATTGATACAATTTTAATGATCACCATGCTTGGTGGCGATTTCAGACTTAATGGAACGCCATGTTTTTCTTTACTGTCATTCAGAAGTGTATAGCAGTGAACCAAAAAGTATAATGTAATGTAATATGTATGTACGTATATTGTGTGCTAATTGCAGGTTAGTTTGGTTTATACATTTAATCACTATTTAAGTTTTTAAATGTACCTACTAATTACGAGGAGCTCGTGGCTAAATAATAACAGCCGCTCGGGTCGATCGTTAGGTTAAGCCGTGCTTGCCTAGGTTGGTCTGTGGATGGGCGACCACCCGTTACATATCGAGTTTCCTCCGTGCCTCGGAAAGCACGTTAAGCCGTTGGTCCCGGCTGTCATTTCTAGATCTTTGACAGTCGTTAGTTAGTCAGAGGCCCAAAAAGTCTGACAACCAGGTCTTACCAAGTGGTATCGTATTACCCGGTACTAACTGGGTTGTGGAGGTCAGATAGGCAGTCGCTCCATGTAAAATACTGGTATTCAGTTGCATCCGGTAAAACTGGAAGCCGACCCCAACATAGTTGGGAAAAGGCTAGGCAGATGAATTAATGTACTGATTACGCACATAGGTGTATCCTCTTTTACAAATCTCACAATCGATGTAAGGTTTGCTGTAAGAAAATCCAATTCTGCGTAAAGCTCGGCGTTTTAAGTAAGCTTTATTATTGCAATTTTTGTAAAAAAAATTATTGTGTGTGAATATGTTTATATTTTGTGTGCAATAAAGAATATAAATAATAAATAAATAATAATAATAATAAATATTGCTGGACATTACACACAGCACCAATCTAGTGCCACACTAAGCAACGAGGCTTGTGTCGTGGACACCAGATAGTTGATATACTACATAGATACTTTTTGTTTGTAAATACATACTTATTATACATATAAACATCCATGACTCGGAAACAAATGTCCATGCTCATCACACAAACATTTGCTCCGACCGGGATTCGAACCCGGGACCCTAAGAACGTAAGGCAGCCTCACTACCGCTGCGCCAATCGGGTCGTCAATATGAATTAAGTATGCAGCATATTAACTGTGATAGTGGTATCTAATGCGGTACCGATGTATCGAGGTTCACTGTTAGTTTAGCCTACTCCAATCAGTAACAGGCGTGAATTTATTCGTGTCAAAATTATTATCTATTACGTCGTCATCTTTACACTCATACGATGCATTCAATACTCAATAAGCTCGATATTTAATTGCAAGCTGTGTATCATAACTAATGTAGTGACGAACCCTAATTTTTAACTAAGTTCTAAAAAGGAGAAGGTTTTCAATTCGGCTTTTTTTATAATCGCATATTTTGATATTGTTCTCATGTTACACAGTGTCTTTTTACCCGACTGCGGCGAAGCCCAAAAGGAGGGTTATGTGTTTGACCTGTATTTACCCGACTGCGGCGAAGCCCAAAAGGAGGGTTATGTGTTTGACCTGTATGTATGTTTGTATGTATGTCCGTTTCTTTGTTCCCTCGTAACTCCTCAACGGATGGAGGGATTTGGATAGTTTATATGTCGTTAGATTCGTCTTGATAGCGCGAGTGTCACTGGCTACATTAAAATCAATAAACAAAGAAAATCGCGGATTTGGGGAGCCAGATTGTGGAGGTCGAATTTTTTTTTTCTTCTATTACCATCGAGTGGGGTATCGAAATGAAGGGTATTTAAAGGTGATTACAAAAATATATGCAACTTATATTTTTGAATGTAATTCGAAATGACAAATAGTATAAAAGTAAATAAACTTCTCAGTTTTGGCACGTTCTGCAGCCTGAACGGCTAGATGGATTTAAGCTTGAGAGGTGTCATTAGATTTGTATTTACTGTGAGAGTGACTCTGGGTATAGAAAATGGCGGATTTTTACCGCCAAATTCAAATGTTTGGCACGCTCTGCAGCCTGAACGGCTCAATAAAGGGGGTGCGTACCATTTGATATAGGTAATAACAAAAGTTCTAACGACCACATGACCTAATATTTAGTTGGTATAATATAAAAAATCTATAGTAACCTTTAATATTATTTTGAAACGTCTACTTTGTTTTGTATGTGTCGCAGCCAACTAGTTTAATTAGCCGTTCAATCAACTCTTAAATCTCGTCTAAACAGCTTTATGTTCGGGACTTGGGGCACCCTGATGTTATGTTAGTTAGGTTCCTTCAAACCCTGCAAGACAGAAATAGGAGCTCCGCACAGCGGGGCTCCGTTGTCTACGCTTTTTAAGCGAATAGAAAGTGGTTCGGGACCTGGGGCACCCTGATGTTAGGTTCCTGTAAACCCTGCAAGACAGAAATAGGAGCCCCGCATAGCGGGGCTCCGTCGATTACGCTTTTTAAGCGAATATAAAGTGGTTCGGGACTTGGGGCACCGCGATGTTAGGTTAGTTACGTTCCTTTAAACCCTGCAAGACAGAAATAGGAGCCCCGCGTAACGGGGCTCCGTCGACTACGCTTTTTAAGCGAATAGAAAGTGGTTCGGGACTTGGGGCACCCCGATGTTAGGTTAGTTAGGTTCCTTTAAACCCTGCAAGACAGAAATAGGAGCCCCGCTCGACTACGCTTTTTAAGCGAATAGAAAGTGGTTCGGGCCTTGGGGCACCCCGATGTTAGGTTAGTTAGGTTCCTTTACACCCTGCAAGACAGAAATAGGAGCCCCGCATAACGTTGTCTCCGTTGACTACACTTTTTGGCCAATATAAAGTGTTTTGAGGTTAGGGCACCCCGAGTTAGTTGAACGGCTAATTAAACTAGTTGGCTGCGACATATACTTATGCAAAAACTGATTCGATTATAGACGCCTGAGATTTTCGTGCTTCCCCCGATCCCCTCTATTCTTGGTGAATCATTTGGGTTAGATGAAATTATAACCGTATGAAGTTTCCTGATATTTACTGATTAATTACATAATTTAGGCTGAAAATGAGTAAATTTGAAAACTATTTCAAATGAAAATAGGTCAACTAAATGTTATATAATAAAGTTGCATTATACAAATTGAAAGTTATATGAAATGAATGTTATACTAAATGTAATTAGAGCAAAAGAAGTTTATATGAAATGTTACATTAGATGTCTTGAAATTTAGTTATTTGTTTTTATGGCATATGAAAATAATATCATAATTATGAAGGTTATTTCAAGTGATAATGTACTATTTGTTATTATACCATAATATTACACACCCCAATAAAGGGCTCATCATGAGGATTTTAAAAGGTTATAATCTCAGTAGGTAACTAAAAAGTGTAAAATAAAAAAATAATTAAAAAAATTAAAAAACCCGACTGCGTAAAAAACCCTAATTACTTTAAATAAACAAATAAAAACTGAAAAGAATAAAACAAGCTCAGGAGACAGGACATATTGACTGCAACAGTCGGGACCCATTAAATAATCTAGACTAAAATCATTACATTCAATATGGGTCCCGACTGTTGCAGTCAATATGTCCTGTCTCCTGAGCTTGTTTTATTCTTTTCAGTTTTTATTTGTTTATTTAAAGTAATTAGGGTTTTTTACGCAGTCGGGTTTTTTAATTTTTTTAATTATTTTTTTTTAAAAATAATGCAAATAGATTATGACAATAATATTATTTCCTTAAAATTTGTGTTTCATTGTGTCGTAGGTTATCTTAAAATCTTATTCTTTTCAACTAGAAAACAGGAAGATTTTTCGGAAAGATATCTCCAAAACCTTAGTGTAGTCTTGTGTACATAGTCAGAAGCGATTTCTAATTAAAATTAAGTCACTTTGTAAGTTGACTTAGTTCACTCAGTCAAACTTCTCTTCGAAACTTGGAAAGCCTACAAAACTTAGTTTTCGGAAACTATGTAGATACACCCTCGAAGTCTAAGTAAGCAAGCAAGTGATATTACATTTTACAAGCGTTGTTATTAATATAGCTTCATAATAGACCTTTTTTTTTTTTAAATAACACCCTCGCTTTGCAGACGTTTTTGACGTGTGTGTTGTTTTATGGACTAGTGGACATTAACTAAATATTCACCTGATTTTTAAACTAAAGATTCAAAAATACATAAAAAGTAAACTAACTAAATACATTATTAATTACAAACTCTTAAATAAACTAACAAAAATTATAAAAGAGCATCAAAAAACTCCTCCTCAACGCAGTCAGCTGGTACTGTGCCCAAGAGACTGGCGGCGGCGTTGCCACGTTGTATGGCAACAACCTCTGGCCAAGGTAAAAGCCAGCCCTTGGGTAACGGGAAGCGTTAAAATCAATCCATTTACTGAAAATTTCTCCGAATTGATAAAACAATACATAACTTTGTAACTAAACACTGGTCTCTTATTAACCTAGCCACAGACCTAGTTTTTTACCTAGCGTTAAGAAATTTTAAGTGAATAAATCAATCATTCATTCATTCATAAAATGAGGAGATAAGTTACAATTTTGCATGATTGTTTTCAAGGATTTATTATGTTTGGGATAACTTTACTCCGTGTCTTTTAAGTTTTAGAATAAATGGAATACACAATAAACGTGATTAGATCACAACAAATACAACAAAAAAATAATTAAAAAAATTAAAAAACCCGACTGCGTAAAAAACCCTAATTACTTTAAATAAACAAATAAAAACTGAAAAGAATAAAACAAGCTCAGGAGACAGGACATATTGACTGCAACAGTCGGGACCCATATTGAATGTAATGATTTTAGTCTAGATTATTTAATGGGTCCCGACTGTTGCAGTCAATATGTCCTGTCTCCTGAGCTTGTTTTATTCTTTTCAGTTTTTATTTGTTTATTTAAAGTAATTAGGGTTTTTTACGCAGTCGGGTTTTTTAATTTTTTTAATTATTTTTTTATTTTACACTTTTTAGTTACCTACTGAGATTATAACCTTTTAAAATCCTCATGATGAGCCCTTTATTGGGGTGTGTAATATTATGGTATAATAACAAATAGTACATTATCACTTGAAATAACCTTCATAATTATGATATTATTTTCATATGCCATAAAAACAAATAACTAAATTTCAAGACATCTAATGTAACATTTCATATAAACTTCTTTTGCTCTAATTACATTAAGTATAACATTCATTTCATATAACTTTCAATTTGTATAATGCAACTTTATTATATAACATTTAGTTGACCTATTTTCATTTGAAATAGTTTTCAAATTTACTCATTTTCAGCCTAAATTATGTAATTAATCAGTAAATATCAGGAAACTTCATACGGTTATAATTTCATCTAACCCAAATGATTCACCAAGAATAGAGGGGATCGGGGGAAGCACGAAAATCTCAGGCGTCTATAATCGAATCAGTTTTTGCATAAGTATATGTCGCAGCCAACTAGTTTAATTAGCCGTTCAACTAACTCGGGGTGCCCTAACCTCAAAACACTTTATATTGGCCAAAAAGTGTAGTCAACGGAGACAACGTTATGCGGGGCTCCTATTTCTGTCTTGCAGGGTGTAAAGGAACCTAACTAACCTAACATCGGGGTGCCTCAAGTCCCGAACCACTTTCTATTCGCTTAAAAATCGTAGTCGAGCGGGGCTCCTATTTCTGTCTTGCAGGGTTTAAAGGAACCTAACTAACCTAACATCGGGGTGCCCCATGTCCCGAACCACTTTCTATTCGCTTAAAAAGCGTAGTCGACGGAGCCCCGCTACGCGGGGCTCCTATTTCTGTCTTGCAGGGTTTAAAGGAACGTAACTAACCTAACATCGCGGTGCCCCAAGTCCCGAACCACTTTATATTCGCTTAAAAAGCGTAATCGACGGACACCCGCTGTGCGGGGCTCCTATTTCTGTCTTGCAGGGTTTACAGGAACCTAACATCAGGGTGCCCCAGGTCCCGAACCACTTTCTATTCGCTTAAAAAGCGTAGACAACGGAGCTCCGCTGTGCGGAGCTCCTATTTCTGTCTTGCAGGGTTTGAAGGAACCTAACTAACATAACATCAGGGTGCCCCAAGTCCCGAACATAAAGCTGTTTAGACGAGATTTAAGAGTTGATTGAACGGCTAATTAAACTAGTTGGCTGCGACACATACAAACAAAGTAGACGTTTCAAAATAATATTAAAGGGTACTATAGATTTTTTATATTATACCAACTAAATATTAGGTCATGTGGTCGTTAGAACTTTTGTTATTACCTATATCAAATGGTACGCACCCCCTTTATTGAGCCGTTCAGGCTGCAGAGCGTGCCAAACATTTGAATTTGGCGCTAAAAATCCGCCATTTTCTATACCCAGAGTCACTCTCACAGTAAATACAAATCTAATGACACCTCTCAAGCTTAAATCCATCTAGCCGTTCAGGCTGCAGAACGTGCCAAAACTGAGAAGTTTATTTACTTTTATACTATTTGTCATTTCGAATTACATTCAAAAATATAAGTTGCATATATTTTTGTAATCACCTTTAAATACCCTTCATTTCGATACCCCACTCGATGGTAATAGAAGAAAAAAAAAATTCGACCTCCACAATCTGGCTCCCCAAATCCGCGATTTTCTTTGTTTATTGATTTTAATGTAGCCAGTGACACTCGCGCTATCAAGACGAATCTAACGACATATAAACTATCCAAATCCCTCCATCCGTTGAGGAGTTACGAGGGAACAAAGAAACGGACATACATACAAACATACATACAGGTCAAACACATAACCCTCCTTTTGGGCTTCGCCGCAGTCGGGTAAAAATACAGTTACTACAATATATTGTATGTCAAACCATGAGTACTTACTATAACTGAAACAGCCAAATAAAATCTAAACGACATTATTAAATTTATGATTTGTTATCAGCACAAAGAAGTACCTAACGTTTTCAAATACTTAAATAAAAGTATGAATTGGGACCAAAACATCATTTGCTTAGGTAATTGCCTCAGGTAAGAATTGACGCCTTCAGCTTTCATGAAAAAAAAATAACAATTGAAGGTTGTACACTCCTGACAGGTTTTATTTCTTTGAAATTATTTAAATGGAGACAAGTATTGAATTACTTTTTAGGGTTCCGTACCCAAAGGGTAAAAACGGAACCCTATTACTAAGACTTCGCTGTCAGTCCGTCTGTCCGTCTGTCTGTCACCAGGCTGTATCTCATGAACCGTGACAGCTAGACAGTTGAAATATATGTTAACAAACAAATACTAAAAACAGAATAAAATTAATATTTAAGGGGGGCTCCCACACAACAAACGTGATTTTTTTTATAATAATTGGTACGGAACCCTTCGTGCGCGAGTCCGACTCGCACTTGGCCGGTTTTTTCTCGTTGGTCTAGAGGTCGCAAACGCGACAAGCTGAACATGAGATCCTGGGTTCGATTCCCGGGTCGGGCAATTTGTTATTAAATTTTCCATCAGGAATTTCTCAGTAGCAGCCGCGAAGCCTGGATTTGTGCCCGGTTGATGGCAATAGGCTCGCCCCTATTACATGGGACTTAAGAACATAACTGGCAAAATGTGGGTACGAGTATACTATTAGGTCTGCCTTACTAGCGGATTATTTATTTATTTATTTTTAAAAGGAGAACCAACAGCTAAAATAAGTGAGTAACAGTTGTCTAAGCGACACAGAGCCAATTACAGGTTCTCACGGGTAGACACAGAAATAGTAGTAGAAATCTTAAGATCACTAAATAGCAAGCACTATAATAGTACAAATAAATTACAGGCGTGATGTTACGTTATGTTACAAGTACTAAGTAAGAATACGATTTTTTGCCCCCCCCCCCTGAACCAGATCAAATACGTCATTAGCCAAGCTTGAACTAGTATGACGGAATTGAAACTAAATATTCTAGTTGGATATGTTATCATGGGCGTCGCCAGGAGGAGACAGTTGCCCCTAGAGGCTCAGGATTTTTGAAAATTATAGCTTTTCCTGCCTGATGCCACAGCACGTAATAAATTGTAGCGTAAATGGAATCACTCAAATTAAGATATTGTATAACCTTGCCAAAAACATTTATCAAAAAGGCTCCTTTTTTCTACCTCTGGATTGGCACTCCTGTTGGATTTTTGCATGATCGATATATACAATAGACAGAAATAAATTAGGAGCCCCCTTTCCCCGAGACAAATACGTATATGCAATTATAGCATAATTACCTGAGGCAATGTTGTAAACAATTTTGAACTCGCTTCGCTCGCTCTTGAAGCCTAGTTTTTCATGACTTTGTCTTTAAGAGGCCCAGGTAACTCCAGTAGGTCAGTAGGAAAAGTGTTAAAATTTTCGAGCTCGCTACGCTCGCTCTACAGGCTACTTTCTCTTGAATTTAACTAAAGCTCGACCAAGTAACTCCTATATGAACGTTCGAAACCATTCTAACCTGTCCAAGGCAAGGTGTCGTAAGAATTTCTCGCTACGCTCCCCCCCCCCCCTGGCCCAATAGCTGGCGGCCCCCTTGTATCTTGCATATCATGGATTCCTGTAAAGTAACGCCTGATACCATTTATTACCAAAAGTTAACCTATCAATTTTTTTTTTAAGAATTTTCCAAAAATTGCCCCCCTTAAAGGAAATCCTGGATCCTATTTAGGGCTGAGTATTAACGTAAATAAGCAAGTAAGCATAACGTAAATTTGAATTAGTTGTCGGAATGGGAAAGTTACGAGATGGGCCGGAGTCATTCGAACATGTCTAAGATGAAAACATTAGTTTCTTGTTCATATCTATGAGTAAAACGTATTTTCTTGTTTTTGTTGAATGAAATGATGGTTTTCTATTTAATTTTCTTTTTAGTTTTAATTTAATAAACACATCAGTAATGGTATTCCTCATAATTGGAATATAAATTACAGAATGTAAGTATTTAAATACCTGTGTAATTAAATATCATTAATTTTACAGTTATTAAGGTTTATGTACACCTCATTTTTGGACAATAACATAATAAATTATTATGCTGAAAATTCGGGTGGCTGGATGCGTAATCATCCCACCTGAAATACTTTTGTCTTTCGTCTTCGCACAGTAATTTCAAAATATTAGACTGCAAAGGCTGCTCAACTTATTTTGAAGGTGGGCCAACATTTTGTTCCTGTGTCAACCGGCGGGCCATTTAGTAAATAAAACTTGGTTTGCCGCTTTTGAGAGGATATCATTCCTCACACAATCCGCGAACTAACCTAAACTTATCTAAAAAAACCGGCCAAGAGCAAGTCGGACTCGCGCACCGAGGGTTCCGTATAATCTTAACTTTGCTGTTCGATCCCTAGAAACGGCTATTGCACCAACCGCAAATAATAAGTTAGTAATAGTAAAATCGCTTTTTAACATTGGAAATGCTTTTTCAATCGCTTCAGTATAGGCCCCCATTTTCGCTCAGAGTGTGACATCGCCTTGGTGTCGTGAGTTTTAAAGCTACATTAATGTTGGAGGTCTCAGTAGACGCGTATTAACAAATGCTATAATGTGGTGAAAAAAAAAATCGATAAAATTCTATTCTTTTTTTGAAAATCGCAAAAATTTGAAAAATTCCATCAATTTGTTAGGGTCTTTTGGCATAAAATCAACTGTATTTCAAAAACTAATTGTGATATCCAAAAAAATGAAAAAAAACCCTCGGGGTATTGAGTTGGGCTACATTTAAAAAAAAACCGGATCTCTCTATCTAATAATCTAGGCAGGAAGGTGCCCTTTGTGTGGCGTAATTTCGAGGAGCCGCGCTCCTTAGATGCGCTTCGCGTCGCTGATTTCTTATGGGACTGGGAGTATTTAAGATTTGGTCTTGAAATGTATTTGTATTTATTTAATTGTAAATACGTATTTTGATTTAATTTTATAATGATGTTAATTTAAATTAATTCTTTAAAATTATTTTTGTGGGAGAAGGAATGGCAACAAAAGCAATAGACCGAGAGTGCTGGAAAAAGGGTAGAGAGACCTTTGCCCTGCAGTGGGACAATACAGGCTCCTAATTAATAAACGTAGGTAAATTAACGATACTAGTTATTTATGCAACTGTTGGTTGATAATTGTAATTCTTTTTACGGTCCAAATAAGAGTCAAAATGTTTTTTAAATTTTATTTAACGCGAATTTAACAGATTTTTTTTCCTCTGACAAATCGAAATGTTTAGAATGAAGTTACAGTATTTTTATATTTCTTTAGAGCATATTATTTTATGGCTTTGGACAAATTTATATTGAGTTGGCATGAAAATGAAATCACACAATCAATAATAGTTCACAGCGCAGTGTAGTATGTATAGACGAGACCTGTATTGACTGTTTTTTTCATTTGTTACAAGATAATTTAGTAAAAAATACAAACTTATACCTATATGTGGAGTAGAAAGTTCTTTCAAGTAAATGCATCTGCAATTTAGAAAAATAACATTGTAGCTAAAGTGACTATAACAAAAAAAGAAGCAAGCAATGAAAGTGGTTCAAGACAATAATTGTTGACAAAACGAACCACACGGTCTTAATGAAATTGTTAGCCTGTGTTTTTTTACGCAAAGTTACCCAGAAATAAGATCCATTCCAAGCCGAGTGAGTTAATGTCAAACAAAAAAACTGTTTGGCGATGTTGTTTGTTTGCAAAAAATGATTTTTGTTTACGGATTTTTTACACCGTGTATTTGAGCTCTATTACTTCAAAGACGATACTAAATCTATTACCTACGTAGTACGTCTAATCTATTATATTAGGCATCGTACAAAATGAAAAGCCTGCCTAAGTGCATTTTCAATGTACCCGAAGGTCGTGTAGAGCACGAGATCTGTGATTTTTTTTGTTATTAAACTACATATTTACGGTTTTCAGATTTTTTCATTTAATTTAATTCATTTAAAACACTTCCACGAAATTTGGCAAAAAGCAAGGTCTTACATCACAAGTAAAGGGAAAAGTCCGAAAAATTAATAATGTTGAAAATTAAGGTAAATTTTGGGACTTACAAGTTTTCGCGAAAATCTAAATTTGCCCATATATTTTTATGATGTTGACTCAGGACCTTGATTTTTATACACCAAATAGAAACTATATACTTCAGTATTTGGTACAAATTTCAACTTGCTAGGTCCACCCGTTCCTGAGAAAATTGGTGGTGACAGACGGACAGACAGACGGACAGATGGACAAGAAAGTGATCTTATAAGGGTTATTTTTTACCTTTTGAAGTACGGAACCCTAAAAAACGCGTGATGTCGTTTTGTCAAGGTTCTGCGTTTCAGCAGTATAACGGGATGTTTTGTGTTCGATTACCGGGTTAGACAATGTTTCTACTAAGACGAAATTGATTAGGTACAGGTTCACTCAAAATATAAAAAATAATAACATTTTAAAGTATGCACTGTTTTAGATTTTCACGGTTTTTCGCCCCACCCGCATACCTCTTCACTATTCTCGAGATTATGATGCTTGCAACAGCGTCGAAATATCGGGAGCTCATAAATAAAGAAAATCACGAATATTATCCCGTAAGTACTTTAAGTATTTTAAAGTATATTTTCTAAGATTTTATTAAAAACTAATAGGACATAAGTCTATTGTTACGCAAACAATAGACTAAAGCGTGCTTTCTGGAGGACAAAACAACCGCAAATAACGAACTAAAGGCTAACCTTATTAATAGAGAAACTAACGAGGACAAAGTAGCCAGCTTAGCTTGCAGACAAAGCCTAAACCATTCTATAGTGCTTTATTAACTAAAGCATACTGAGGACGGCGGTAAAACACGGCAAATATCTATTGGGCTTTTCAGTTAGAAATGATAATGATGGATTCGGATTTTGAATTTGACACCATTGAAGGAAAAAGTTCTGAATTCAAAATTTAAAAAACTCCAAAACAGAATAAAAAAGACTATTGTTTAGTCCGAGCTTGTTTAAAATAATAATAGACACCAGATAATGATTTTTATATAATTGTTTATTATGATGATTTTCAGTTTCGATAAATTTGTAGACGAGAATTTCATAGAAACAGCATTACGCTTACGCTTTTCCTCTTATCACTAAAATAAGGTACAATCAACGTTTTAACTATCCAACCGTGTCGATAAAACCATTTTAATGAATAACACTTCAACCTCGAACAAAGCCTCGTCCTCAACTATTCCTAGAATTTAGATTCATCAACGTTTAGTATAAATATAGCCGTCCGTACGCCAACGGGACATAAAACCTTCTAAGTTTATTTCGACAAAATATATCAGTAAAGAAGGTGAACTCCATTCAGCTAGTGAAAAAGCACGCACACATAGGCACGCTTCACGTCCAGCGAGTGCAAGCGTACTCGCGATTGTCATTTGTTTCAGATTGTCTCACGGACGTGTCAATGGCTGCGTGTGCCTATTTTCCTTCAGGTTTTCGCCCGCGGTCCTGGTCCCTTAGTCCCTGGAAGGAACCACGAGTATTTTTTGATTTTTGATCATGAGTTTTTTGCCCGTGGTTCCTTCAATATACTGCCGAATTAAATTGTACTTAGAGATTTTAAATGCAGTCATTGACATTTTTATTCAATTTTATGTCATGTTTTTACATAAATATAATTACAATTGTGACAGAAAGTGGGTGTATTTTTTTAAAATCCTGGGCGGCATGGGCATCGGGCCGTAGGCTGACGAAGGAGGACCGGCACTTCTGGGACAGAAGTCAAAGAGTGTCTTTCTTCTCTCTTTCTTTCTTTTAATATGCAAGCGAAGCGAGCGCGCGTCATAAAACCTCCGTGGTCCCTTCCAGATACGAGAAGGGACCACAGGCGAAAAAGGTTTCCTTCATGGCATGGAGTGTAACTTTTGTACCTGTCTGTATAGTGCTCATTACCTAGAAAGGCAGAGTCCCAGGTGGGAATTCTAGGCACAACGCTCTAAGATAATAAAGCCAAGAAAAAATATAGACACTGGAATGAATTCTTGTTTCCATCAAGCTTGAAGATAATGAGATTTATTTATAAAAGGTTTTATTTTTATTAGTTACAAGCTGTTGGTTATGATCTTCGTTCGCTTGAAATTATTATAACATATTATTTCCCTCTTTGAATCGAATTTTGTTAATAATTTCAAGAGTTTTATTTTTTTTCCCTGTTTTTGCAGCTTTTTTCATTGATGCGCCTCTTCTATTGGTCGTAGCGGGATGTTATATTATAACTTATCGCTTTTGTCAATAAATGGACTATCCAACACTTAAATATTTTTTTAATTCCAACCAGTAGTTTCTGAAATAAGCGCGTTCAACCAAACAAACTCTTCAGCTTATTTATTTTATTTATTTATTTATTTGCTGACATGTAAAACACTGGTTATTAGGCATGCATTAGAATTTCATGACACAGTATTAAGACATGCACCCTGTAAGGGCACTGCAAATATTTTATAAGTATATCAAATTATTCAATTACATAATATAATATTGATTCTAATGATTACAATTTTATTGCATTAAAATAGTTTACATTACAAATATTATATTATTAAATTATTTACATTAAGTACAAATATTACATTAATTATTCAAAACATTAATCAATCGTTTATTATTTTAAAATTAATCATTATTATCAGTTCGTCGGTAGGTATAGGTAATGTAGCATCTATTATTATTTTACATTTACGTCAGGTTAATATTATTACAGGATCGATCGATTCACAATTTGTCAGTTTTAAATTCCTCAACGGTATAGTAGCCTTTCTTGATTAACAAAGATTTCAACTGTCTAAAGAAAATTGAGTCATTTGGGAGGGATTTTAATTTTTCAGGTAGCTTATTAAATAAATTAGCTAGTCTTGAGTGTGGGCTTTTCCCGATAACTTTTAAGTTTGTGATGGGTAGTATTAATCTATTCTTGTTCCGTCGGTTATAGTTTTCATTCAACTCGATATTAGATTTAAAGAGGTGCCTATTTTTTCTAACGAATATACAACTTTGCAATATGTATATTGCTGGTAGCGTAAGAATTTCTTGTTTAATAAAGTGTGGCCTACAACTCTCTCGTTGATCTATGTTCATTAATATTCTGATACATTTCTTTTGCTGAATGAAAAGGTCCAAAAAGTCCGTACTTTCTCCCCACAGAATGATACCGTAATTTAGCCAGGAGTAGGCGTACGCATAATAGGCAGCTAAGGCGCTGTTATAGTCTGTGTTACGTTTCAGTATGCTTAGCGCATAGATAAATTGGGACAATTTTGCTCTTGTATTTTCTATATGTTTCTTCCAATTAAGGTTTGAGTCTAATGTTATGCCTAAAAGTGTAAATTCATTTATTTCTTCTAATTTAATTTTTTATGTTAATATATTTAGATTTATTGGGGTTCTTTGGTAAGTTCTGAATTGGCATATTTTAGTTTTAGATAGGTTTATTTCATCGATTTTATTAGTGATCGATGGTTTATTTCTAAGTTATGTTCGTTTAACCATTGCTCAGTATCTGAGAAAGTTTGTAAAATAGCTTGATGGTCAACATTCGCTGGCGTTTTAAATAATAATGAAACATCATCAGCGAACAAAATACACGTCGAACTTATCTTTTTTGGCAAGTCATTTACGTATACTATAAATAGGGTACATCCTACGACGCTTCCTTGGGGTATTGAATTATTAATGGTAGCCATGTCTGATCGTATGTTGTACATTTCCTGGTTAATGCTATCGAAGTATTCTACTTCTACGAATTGTACTCTGTCCTGTAAATATGATTTGAACCAATTAAAAGCTTGTCCCCTTATACCCGATCCGTATAGTTTTTGTAATAAGATTTTATGTGACACCCTGTCATACGCCTTCGTCATATCTAGGAATAGTCCAACAGTGTACTTTCGTTCGCTAATGCAACTGTAGATTTCCTGTACGTAATTGTATACCGCTAAAGTAGTTGAGCATTTTTTCCTAAAACCAAATTGGTTTTTATTCAAAATATTAAATTTCTCTAAAAACGTGTTAACACGATTCGCCATTGCTTTTTCGAAAAGTTTTGAGAAAGTAGGTAATATTGCAATAGGCCTATAATTGCTAGGATTTTCTGAATTTCCTCCTTTTTTGGCAATAGGGCGTACTTTCGCAATTTTAAGTTTTTCTGGGAATCGTCCCTCGAAGGAAATATTTATTAGTTTAGTGAGAGGCGATGTTAGCTCCTTTGCGCATTTTTTTACTAATATCGGCGGGATATCATCCACTCCAAAGCTACGTTTGTTTTGCATTCCGCGTATTATATTAAAGACCTCTCGCTCGGTTACCGGTTCGATGTATATGGAGTTTATTGCGGACGTGTGCACCGAATGTACCGATGGCTCACATGACGATGGCGCCGGGCGCCGCAGCTTTCGTACTTTTGTTGTTATTACCTACCGATACAAAATAATCATTAAATGTAGTGCAAACTTGTTTCGGTGAGTTTGTCATTACGTTATTTGTTTTTAAGTTAATGTTCTTCAGATTTAGTTTAGTTTTATTTGGTTTAGTAATATTATTTATTACTGACCACATCGTTTTCGTTTTATTTTTTGAGGCATTCATCTTTTTTATGTAATTAAGTTTCTTTGAAGTTTTTATGCATTTTCTTATCATTTTCGAGTACTCTTTAAATACGACGCTATTCAGCTGATTCGAGATAATTCTAGTCAATCTTTTATTTTGGCATGATTTTTTCAATCCCTTTGTAAGATAATTATTTGTTTTGGTTTGCATCATTTTTATCCGTTTTTTTGGTATGTATTTATTTAAATTATATTGTAAAATGTCATGAAATTTATTATAAGTTTGATCTATGTCCAAGTTTTGATTAAAAATGTCATTCCAGTTTATTTTAATTAATGCCGATTGGAAATTAGTCAAATTGGTATTGTTAAAAATTCTTTTGGTTACGTAGGATGGTCTTTTAAGACATTGCGTGTCCTCATTTCTAATGCTGTATGTTAAGCTATTGTGGTCAGAGATACCATTGTTATATTAACAGTTATTTGAAATTCTGTGCTACTATTATTTGTAAATAATAGATCTATACAAGTCGATGTTGATTTTGTGGTTCTTGTAGGAGTTTTGATGAGTTGGTGTAGGTTTAGTTCTTTCATGATATTGCTTAGTTTCTGGTATTCCTTTGCTTTTTTAAAATAATCTAAGTTAAAATCTCCAGTAATTATGAGGCGTTTGTTTTTATATTTTAGTGTAATGAGCTTCAGAAGTTGATTTAAAAAGTTAAAAAACTGTTCTATATTTCGATCGGGCCTGTATACAAGAATAATAATTAGTTTTGGCGACTTAATTTCTATGGCACAACATTCTACAACATATTCAACGGATAGATTAGTAATGTCGGGTAGTTCTTTGCACTTTAATCCCGTTTGTGTCAGAATGGCGGTTCCACCTCCTCGGTGGTTTTGTCGACAGAAAGCCGAACTAAACTCGTATCCACTGACTGTAATTATTTCTCTTTGGTGGGTTCTTATCCACGTCTCGGTAAGGCAAACTACATTATAAGGTTCATCATCTAGTAGGCTCTCAAGAATATGGGTTTTGTTTTTAAGACTTTGCACGTTTTGAATAAATATTTTAAAGTCGAAAAGTATGGTCTTCAGGTTGTCTTTGACTTACATCACGGTGGCTTGTTCTATGCTGTGGAGTAGCGGATGTGGTTGTGGCGGATGTGATTTGTGGTGCAGTCTGGTTGTGGCTCCTGAATGGATTTGCGGTGTTACCTCGTGACAGATTTCGTTCTTCTCTATGTTTTCTTCTTTAATTTAGTGCATCTGAATCGAGATATTCTGAAATGTGGAGTCCCTGCCCCTTCAAAAATCTTGCCTGTGTTATGATATACTTTGTCATTCTTTTGCTGATGAGCTCTATATGTATTGGTCGTTTTAGCCTATTTCTACCTATGCGGTGTAATTCCTCAATATATCCTGTTAAATCAATGTTCAGCGTGTCTTGAAATGCGTATATTATCCTTTCCTCGAGATCCTGATCAGTTTCACGATAGTACTCATTTAGACCGTAAATAACGAATCTTTTCGTGTTGTCGTCTTTTCGTGTACCTTGTTTTTGTAGTTTATCTATTTCGTTTTTGAGCTTATCGTTTTCAATTTCTAGTTTCCGTATTTTTTCGTTTATGTTAACTATGTTAGTATTTATTGAAGTCTGTTCCAAGAGTAAGGCATCTGTAGTTTGAGTAACTTTTATCTGTAGTTTGTGTATTGCTGAATTTATTTCTTTCTGTACTGTGCATTGAGGGCTATGCTCGGAGTTTCCTTGCGCGATCGAATCAGAAATGAAGACATCCGCAAGAGAACCAAGGTTACCGACGTAGCCCGAAGAATTGCCAAACTTAAGTGGCAGTGGGCAGGGCACATTGCTCGCAGAACGGATGGCCGATGGGGCCGAAAAGTTCTGGAGTGGCGACCGCGAACCGGAAGACGTTGCGTTGGAAGGCCTCCCACTAGGTGGACTGATGACCTGATGAAGGTTGCGGGAATCCGCTGGATGCGAGTCACACGGGACCGGTCAATGTGGCGACACTTGGGGGAGGCCTATGTCCAGCAGTGGACGTCTTTCGGCTGAAATTATGTACTGTGCATTTCATTTCGTTTAATATTGCTGTTTTATTATTTTCAAATTTTTCATCTAATAGTTGGCTTATTTGCAGTAAAGTAATGGAGTTTGTTATTTGTGGGCTCAACTGTGCATTTGCCGTACTCGCAGGAGAGACACTCCTTCTGGTATTGCCTAGTACACTAAGGTCGTCTTCAATATGGTCGTCAATGGACATGGTAGTGTCGTTCAGCGTAGGCAGCGGCTGGCATCGGGCGGGGGTGTTATCATTTCTCGTCCGTTTTTTTGCATTCTCACATGATGGACAGCTCCAGGACATTATTAATTTTTGTTTGTTTTCCATATAATAAGATGTCGTCATGTTAACGCATCGATAATGGTGAAGTTGTTTGCAAGTAAAACAACGTAGCAATTCGCCGCGTGATATTTGCTGCTTACATGCTTCGCAAATTCGCAATTCATTTTTTTAGCCGTTTGTTTTCAATCTTTCGTGGATCTATTAAGTATGTTCGTCAACTTGGCTCAATCAAACCTTGTTTATTTGTAGTGAGGAATAGAACTCCAAGATATTGCAGAAACAATCTCAAAAAGACATATGTGTGACTACGGTTCGAACTCGAGACACTGATTTCTCAGTCACGTCACACGACCACAGGGCCAATTGATCTCACAGTTTATGTGTCGAAATCAGGTGTTGTATTTTTGATGATGTTTGATTTACTCATGGATTATTTGGCACGTTGGGTATTCGGATATTTAAATCAAATAGCACAATAACCGTTCAAAAATTTTCTTGAAACACTTTAATAATCACTTTACTCACTTGGATTTTGATGTTGTTTATCACATGAGCCGCGCACAAGCAGTTAATTTCTTTGCACTACAATGTTTGTTTACTGGTGGTTGATTTTTTTTTCATATTGTCACTAATGTTGTTGTTGTTGGTGATTTTTGAGTTTTGCTTAAAACTCCTCAGTTTGTGTTTGAAACTCGTAGATAACAGTTGCACGTAGGTATTGGCTGGTGTTTTAACTGTTGTACTTAGTTTTAATTACATAATCTCACTTATAATATTTTTAAAAGATACTTTATGACACAGCGTTTACTTTTACGTTAGGCCAGATGCAGCGCCATCTAGCGGTTTTTTTATAATATTAGTATAAGAATGTCATTTTATTTTGGTTAGACTGTTCTGCTCCACTCTTGGGCAAAAGCCTCCTGCAAAGTTTTCCATCTTTCGCGACGGCACACTTCCAACTTCCAGCTTTGGCCGAATCTGTCTGGTGTATCCCACTATCTCATTTTCGTGGACAGTCGCTGTATCGACAACGTTCTATCGACTGGTTAATGAATCGACAGTACACTAAATCAACAGTACGCTACATTGAAAGTACACCAAATCGATAGTACGATACATCAACAGCACACTAAATCGACAGTACGCTACATTGACAGTACACCAAATCGATAGTACGATACATCGACAGTACACTAAATCGACAGTACGCTACATTGACAGTACACCAAATCGATAGTACGATACATCGACAGTACACTAAATCGACAGTACGTTACATTGACAGTACACCAAATCGATAGTACATTATATCGACAGTAGACTAAATCGACGGTACGCTACATCGCAAAGGCAGAACGGTTAAATGTTGAAACCGTAGATAACTGCCCAAACTGCGTAGGACGATTGTATCCGTTTGTTTATTGAAAGTAACTTATTACTTACTATATTTACCCAAAACACACACACAGACCATTAATCAAAGACCTCAAAATAGCCAATCCCCGACTTAGGTACCCTACATATCTCTCAAATAGAAGTCGTGTTCGTAATTATAAGGTATGTGATAAATTCTCGCGCCACTTGAACTCGCGTAATGAGCTACTTATGTTCTCCACTTTCATAATTAATTGCCTCCTGATAAATTATTCAGAACGGAAAGCCGAAGCTATTACTGGAGGGGGTATTCTGTTAACGATCGATAGATGATACTAGTTTATTGGATACTAGCGGACGTCCCGCGGTTTCACCCGCGTAGTTCCCCTTCCCGTGGGAGTACGGGGATAAAATATAGCCTATGTCACTCAGGGTGAATGTAGCTTTCTAATGGTGAAAGAATTTTTGAAATCGGTTCATTACTTCCGGAGATTACCCCCTACATACAAACTTACAAACAAATGTTACCTCTTTATAATATTAGTATAGACTAGCGGACGTCACGCGGTTTCACCCGCTTAGTTCCCGTTCCCGTGGGAGTACGGGGATAAAATATAGCCTATTTCACTCAGGGTGAATGTAGCTTTCTAATGGTGAAAGAATTTTTGAAATCGGTTCATTACTTCCGGAGATTACCCCCTACATACAAACTTACAAACAAATGTTACCTCTTTATAATATTATAGTATAGAATAGATGGATCGGCTGATTTTAGTCTTTAACCCCGAACGCAAAAAGAGGTGTGTTATAAGTTTGACCGCTATGTGTATGTCTGTCTGTGACATCGTAGCTAAACCGATTTGGATACGGTTTTTTTTTTAACTCAGCATCTTGAATCGTTGAACTACAGTTATGTTGTGGCAGAAAGACCACGGCAGACAAAATCGCTAACTTTTGATTCCTAATTACTAAGGAGTAAATTCGGTTGCACAATGATGATGCTTGCGAGAAATGCATCTTGGATGTAGAGACTTGCGTTACTGGCAAGCATCATCATTGCAACTGAATTTATTCGTTAGTAATTAGCAATCAAAAGTTAGCGATTTTGTCATCAACTCTGTCGAGACTGCCAGCCCAAGGGGGTTACTATGACGTCTTAAAGCATTTTTGTTTAAATCTTATTCCAGAGTGGAAAAGAGACAGAAGTATACAGGTTGACTAGCTCTATCTCATCATCATCATCAGCATAGCCTTTTCCCAAGTTTTATTGGGGTCGGCTTCCAGTCTAACCGGATGCAGCTGAATACCAGTATTTTACATGGGGCGACTGCTATCTGACCTACACAACCCAGTTAGTACTGGGTAATACGATACTCCTTGGTAAGACTGGTTGTCAGACTTTTTGGGCCACTGACTACCTGTAACGACTGCCAAAGACCACAAATGACAGCCGGGACCAACTGCTTAACGTGCTTTCCAAGGCACGGAGGAAACTCGGTATGTAATGGGTGGTCACCCATCAGCACGGCCTAACCTAAAGATCGACCCGAGCGGCTGTTATTATTTAGCCACTATGATGACTAGCTCGGTCTATTTCCCAGGAATTTTGTCACATTCTTATTACGTCCAAAGTTATTTAGTAATTTCCACTCAGTCACATTTTTGACACAAAACAACAGCTGGGTGAAAATTATTGATACGAGCTTATCTTACTACATAATTATTATAATGCGAAAGTTTGTGAGGATGGGTGGATTGATGTTAGTCTTTCACGTAAAAAATACAGATATAGTTAATTGTTGTTGTTGTGTTGTTGTTGTTGTATTGTTGTTGTATTGTTGTTATTGTTTGTTGTTGATTATTTTTTTGTTGTTGTTTTTGTTTTATAACCTGGAGTAACACATAGCATTCGGGTAGTATACTCCCGTGAGCAATTACTAAATAAATAAATTACATAAAAGACAGAACTTTTCTCTATGAAGACAATGATGGTGAGCAAGGAAACAGCAAACCAGACAAACAGTCAATCAGTGCATAGACCAACTACTACTAAAAAACTATTTTGACTGGAAACAAAACCATTCCGGAAAAAAAAAATTGCTTCTGACTATGATAGACCACACTGATAAAAGCCTGCCTGTAATAATCCGTAAAAGGATGTTAATAAGGGGCCCGGCGATTCAACGTATTTTTATACGAAAATATCTTTCTCAATAATGATATATTAATATCTTCTACCTCGATTTTCTCGAAAAATCGCGGAGAATCGCGGCGATACTATCGTTCTGCCTCGCTTTTCTATACACTCTCTTTTGGGCCGGCTCCACGAGCGAGACAAACGCGGTGATTCGCTCGCTCGTGGAGGCGGCCCCTAAGGATTAATTTCATCCTAACGTTTCCTTCTCGTTTCAATATCGAACGACTCCCACGGAATAGGAACGCAAAACATCTGAAAGTACGTGAATGTTATAGGTAATCTAATTTGTTTCATAATTACCGCGTAATTCATTGCTCTGCTTGGGGAGCTCATAATAATTATGACCGTTGTTATTGAGATGTTTCAAGTTGTTCCTGAAGATGTTGTTTGAGGCAAATTAATTATATATATTCTGTAAGTGTGGACTTATCAATTTGTTGCTATCTCCTCTCATGTAAACATTTAATTTAATTATTATTATTAAACGTTTATTTCAGATTATAATCATTCATAAAACATAAAAATAAAAAGTTAAAAATTGTTAAATAAAAACACAATGCAATTACAATTCAATGAAAACAAATCACAAACTTAAAAGAAAATTAAAATACAATCATTAAATTATCCAATTCATAAATTATATATGACTAGCTGACGTCCCGCGGTTTCACCCGCGTAGTTCCCGTTCCCGTGGGAGTACGGGAATAAAATATAGCCTATAGCACTCACGAATAATGTAGCTTTCTACCAGTGAAACAATTTTTTAAATTGATTCATTACTTCCGGAGATTACCCCCTACATACAAACTTACAAACAAATGTTACCTCTTTATAATATTAGTATAGATAATTCATAATAGTACATTTTGATACAAGTGGAGAAAGTTTGTTATTGCAATCGAGGCGGAATTATAACACCCGAGCCGTAGGCGAGGGTGTTTTTGAGCCGAGAATTGCAATAACAAATGTCCACGTGTATCAAACGACGTTTTTCAATACACTTTTGAAGAAATAAAATAAAATAAAGAATAATATTTTTGTCACGAACTATGAAACTATGATTTAAATTTACTTTTTTTTTGCGCTTTGGTCTCGCCAGGTTGAAAGAGAGGCAATGGTATGAAACCGTTAAACAGCCTAATATAAAAAATAGATTTATTTTATATTTTTGAATTCAGAACACAAATAAATGTTAATTTGTGTATAAAAGTAACTATTAGTTTTAAATAATCATGTTTATCTATGATATTCTATTTATAAACACAATTTGAATATTCAAATATATTTATGCCGTAAAGACGCATAGTGCTTTGCAAAAATTAAAAAAAAACATTCACCTCAGACTATAGGCATTGAACCAATTTGGACTAAGTATAGGTATAGTTATCTGTGGCAATTTTCATTCCCGCACACGTGCGGGAAAGTGGAAAAAATCGCACGCGTGTGAAATACATTGCATGTTGTACCTAATCGTAGTGCGGTAGGGACCAGTTTTCGAGGAAGTGTATTGAAAATTATATTTAATGCATACTTGTTTTATATTTCAAAGTCGTCATCATTCGCTTGCCCTTATCCCAATTCATTTGTGGTCGGCGCAGCATGTCTTCTTCTCCATACTTCTCTATTACTCGTCATCTCCTCAGACACATCCTTTCTTGCCATAACATATCATCCTTCACACAGTCCATCCCTCGTTTCTTTGGTCTTCCTCCACTCTTACACCCATCTTCATTCATACTCACTACTTTCCTCACGACATTTTTCTTAGTCCACGACAACCGATTACTGCACAATTTTTCAGTCACTGGCGCCGCTTTCTTGTATTTAAAAATCTGTTTCGAAAAAGAAATCCAGAAATTGGTAGACTCAATTTAAAAGAAATTTAGCTAATTTCATAAACCTACCTTTATACTGCTATACCTAGGATCAAACGAAATCCCATACTGCCGTACTGCCTGTACAGCAGTTGCAAGAGAGAATATTGTTGCATCTAAATTCAAACGGGAGAAAATATAATGACCACCAAAAATAACTTTGTGACCACATTTTCGGCAATCAAAAGTTTATTTTTGCCGTTACATATTACTAAATCCGGTGGTTCGTTAAACTTATGCCAATTCAAACTTCTTCTTTTTAGCGTGTCGATGGAAAATATTTATTAAATATGTTTGGCCCCAAACCAGCTATGCGAACTCCGCTCGCTGATGCAGTCATAAGATCGTCAAGTGTGCAGGTGTCAGGGCATGCGGCGCAAGATGGAAATGGGCCATTGTCTATGGAGACACACCGCTCACACATTGTGAGATCTGAGCCGTTCAATTCAAACTAATAAACAAAATACCTCTCAAAAAAAGTTCAATATTTTATTCACTAATACCCCCTTTATCATAACACCCTACTCGATAGTACCCCTCCTCTCAATGTATAAGCTAGAACCTTTTTAGTACAGACCCAACTTAGAATAGAAAACATCTTTGGCTCACCTCTTATATTTTTAGGTCGCTATGGTAATCTGTAATCTGACGTGTTCGGAAAAAAAAAGGACTAAGCCCGTCTTATGTTCTCATATTTCTAGGTCGACGCGAAAGTCTAATGGACTTGGTGTAGATCCCGCCTGTGTTAGGATATTCGTTGTGAAAATAGCTAATGTATTGTAATGGCATTTTTTGGCAAAAAAATGGAATGGAAAATAATGTAAGCATTTGTTAAGTTGTAGCTGTAATGTGGTGCTCTTCCATAAACGATGGGTAACTCCTGCGTGTCCTGTTGTTTTTTGTTCACTACAGGAATTACTGATGGACGCTACCGAAAACGTCCAACTAGCTGATCAGTTCTGTGCCAACACAAATTAGATTGCCATCGACACGCTAAGAAAAAAATTATGTTATATATAATGTCGCAATAATCAAAAACGATGACCTTCTGGCAAAAATACTAATTACAGAGAAGTTTGCCTACACGATATCTGACGTTTGTGATTCTTTCTTCAAAAGACCATCTCAGACACTAATCTGCATAGTCCAAGATTATGTCTAGACTTTAAAAGAGACTCTTTTAAAGGTCTGAGGAGATCTGTGACCTCTGATATCGTTTCGGCCTTTTATTCTCAGAGTAGTCAGGTACGAAACACCGGCCTCATCGAGTTTAAATATTTTTGACGTGGAAAAGTGTTTGAACTAAAAACTAATTTATAAACATCATTAATTATTTGAAAAAAAAAATCACTGAAATTATTTAGACAACAGATCAGCATAGCTATTCACAACGCTTCGATTCGATTCGGAAAGTCGTATGTCTATCTCGCTCGCTTTCGTAATGCCAAAAAAAGACAGAAATACGACTTGTCGAATCGAAGCGTTGTGAATAGCTATGCTGAACTGCTTATAAGCGCTACCTTTAATAGGATATTCTTTTCAACTTAGAATTAAACTAAATAAACCATCAATCTTTATCCATTCCAATTTCAAAATCCACACCATCATAACTCCTGTTTCTAAACCATAATACATACATTCAGGATCAACGAAGATCTATTTGTTTGGGTAACAGTAAACTTGTGTGGCGTTTAATCGATAAATCACTTTGGCCATTAACTGGCTTCTAGTCGGAGGGACTAACATGGAAAATGTAGGTACAGAAAACCCACTCTTACAACGAACAAAAACAGGCGCACGCACACATAGACGCGACTCGTGAGTGCTCTTGCACTCGCTGTAGGTGAAGCGTGTCTAAGTAGGCGTGGCGATCTCAAACAAATCGTGAGTGCGTTTGCACTCACTGTTCGTGATGCATGTATGTATAAGTATGCGTGGCGATCTCAAACAAATGTCAGTCGCGAGTACGCTTGCACTTACTGTAGGTGAAGCGTGTCTATGCGTGCGTGACGATCTCAAACAAATGACAGTCGTGAGTGCGTTTGCACTCGCTGTTCGTGAGTGAAGCGTGTCTGTGTGCGTGCGTTGTGGCTTGTTGTATGAAGTTGACCTTCTATGCTTTTAGGTGGTTAAGCTAAAGACGGCTTCAAGGCTTGTAGACGACGGCTCGTAATTGGCAACGCTTGCACTTCTTGCAATGCAAAGTTAGCGTTATCGTTGCAATATTTTTCCTCTGGTAAGAGGAGGATTTAATTCTGAAAGTGGATTTAAAGTCACGTTTGGGACGTTTTAGTTTAGTGAGCTAGAAAATACTGGGTCAGTGGTGATACGTGTAGAAATGGAGGATATGTTAATGGTGAAACTCTTTCTATTTAAAACTAATTGCACCGACTAGTTCGTTTACTAGTGGCGTTAAACTTACTAAGACCTTACCACGCCATAGTCATATATTTTTTTTCAATACACTTCCTCGAAAACCGGTCCATAACGCACTACGATTAGGTACAACATGCAATGTATTTCACACGCGTACGATTTTTTCCACTTTCCCGCACGCGTGCGGGAATGAAAATTGCCACAGATAACCTACCTATACTTAGTCCAAATTGGTTCAATGCCTATAGTCCGAGGTGAATGTTTTTTTTTTATTTCGGTAAAGCACTACGCGTCTTTACGGCATAAATATTTTTTGAATATTCAAATTGTGTTGATAAATAGAATATCATAGATAAACATGATTATTAAAAACCAATAGTTACTTTTATACACAAATTGACATTTATTGGTGTTCTGAATTCAAAAATATAAATTAATCTATTTTTTATATTAGGCTGTTTAACGGCTTCATACCTTTGCCTCTCCCAACCTGGCGAAAGCAAAGCGCGAGATAAAAAAGAAAATGAAAATCATAGTTTCTTATTTCGTGACAAAAATATTTTTCGTTATTTTATTTTATTTCTTCAAAAGTGTATTGAAAAACGTCCTTTGATACACGTGGACATTTGTTATTGCAATTCTCGGCTCAAAAACACCCTCGCCTACGACTCGGGTGTTATAATTCCGCCTCGATTGCAATAACAAACTTTCTCCACTTGTATCAAAATGTACTATTATGACAGGTCAGTTCAGGCGCGGATACGGGGGGGGGGGGGGGGGGCAATTGCACCCATTGCGCCCCCACGGACCAAATACGTCATTAGCCAAGCTTGAACTAGTTTGACGGAATTGAAACTAAATATTCTAGTTGTATATCTTGTCATGGGCGTCGTCAGGAGGAGGCCGCTGCCTCTAGAGGTTCAAGATTTTTAAAAGTTATAGCTCTTCCTGCCTGATGCCATAGAATGGTATTATACGTAATCAATTGTAGCTCAAAATGGAATCACTTAAATTAAGATATTGTATAACCCTGCGAAAAAACATTTATCAAAAAGGCTCCTTTTTTCTACCTCTGGATTGGCACTCCTATTGGATTTTTGCATGATCGATCTATACAATAGACAAAGCCTGAAATAAATTAGGAGCCCCTTGCCCCGAGGCCTTATAAATACGTATATATATATGCATTATAGTATAATTATCTGAGGCAATGTTGTAAAAAATTTCGAGCCTAGTTTTTCATGAGTCTTAACTTTGTCTATATGAGGCCCAGGTAACTCCAGAAGGTCGGTAGGAAATGTCTTAAAAGTTTCTTGTAACTACTTTCTCTTGAAATTATCTCAAATTCGACCAAGTAACTCCTACATGAACGTTCGAAAAGATTCTAACCTGTCCAAGGCAAGGTGTCGTAAGAAATTCTCGCTACGCCCCAAAAAAGCTTCACATCACTTAATTCAGCTTGTTCTTTCAATCATAATTTAGTATAGCGCCATCTATCCGTACTCAAACGTAATGTGGTCAGTACACGTCAAACCGTCGCGGTCGCCTATATAATTTGCACGGTCCTTAATAGTTTTCTGCGGTGTAATCGATGGTGTTATGGGGTAATGACGCCATGCGATATGCTTATCGTTATAAACACTAGCCCGAAGTAATTTTTTATTATAATGGGTTCAGAATAGGAAAAGAAAATGCAGTGTTATTGCATGTTGCGCGATTGTGTTTTGTTTTAGATTGATTTTGAAATTAGGTAATTTGGAACGTTGCATTATGCATGTTCAAATTACATGATGCCTCGTTGGTGTACCGGTCGTATGCGTTAGGTACTGCTGAAATTAGGTTAAGAAAAAGTAGGACCAAATATCATTTTGGTCCTTCTTCTCAATAACACTAACATAAGTCTGTAATGTATGCCTGTTTAATGGCAAAAAGCTCGCAAAACCCCTTTTAGCATAGAGGTAAAATGAATGTGTGCTAAAAAGCTCACAGCCCATAGTACGACGATTTAGATCTAGGGCTTTAGAATACACTTCGGCCTACCTGCTGTAATTCACAAGATAGTTTTGCACTACAGTCTCCGCCAGATAAGTAAGAATTAAAGATCATTAACCCGCATACATTTATTCAAATACATAATTCCGAAAACAGAACATATTGACATAAACTTGTCCCGAAACGACCTTTAGCGTGATCCTTGACTTTTTCTAGTAATAAAAAACGATTCATAATGTATTGTCGGGGTACCTACGCAGAGAAATTAAGGAAAGAGCAATGGCCTTTAATTCTTACTTATCTGGCGGAGACTACAGCTACAACTTGATCCCCATTGATTTGGTATTGCCAGTTTCCTATGGACACTGAACATCTTACAAATTCGTAAAGGTACCACAAAAGCTATGTGGAGGCAATGTTTATCGAGCCTATTGGCGTAGTTGGTAAGTGCTTGAGTTTGGGCTGGCCCAGTTTAGATCCCAAGCTTGGAACAAATATTTATATTTTGGCCTACAGACATATGTTATGAGGTTGAGTGAGATTTTATAGTAACGTCAGGAGATTACAATTTTAAGAGTATCAAAGTCTTTGAAAAATTGAAAGACTTGATTAATAACTAACTCTTTGAAAGTTTTTGGAAGTAGAATATCTTCATTAAAAGTTTAAAAGTTAGATGTAATAATAATACAAATACATATTAAATTGTGTTTTCTAAGGAATATTTTGTATTGAATGGATTTGTTAAGAAATAAATAAAGGAATAATACAAACAAATAGCTTCCTGGCATAAATATTCTAATGTTTTCCATTGATCAAAATATTTCTATTCATCCATCAAAATATTTAAATTCGTGTCAACCCAAAACAAAGTTATACATAATATCGATGTACATAGTTCCAGTTGAATAATTGAACGCCCGCTGCATTGATGTGGGCTGACTGACGGCCCAGAAAATGGTTTTTCGAGTCTACTGTATTATGGAGAAGCTCTGAAATTAAATCCCACTATGGAGCGATTTTTTGCACGAAAAAACGAGGATTTTTAACGGTCTCTTTTAAAGGAACTGTGGTGTGTGAAAATTGCTGTGCTCATAAATTCAACTTGCAAAAGCTACCGCGAATTATTTTCAATAATTTTTCTAGTAAATATTGAATTTAGTGAATTATGGAGAGTTATTCTTCTTTTTTCTTTCGATAGGTAGTCAGTGGCCCAAAAAAAAACAACCAGTAAGTCTTACCAAGGGTATCGTATTACCCGGTACTAACTGGGTTGTGGAGGTCAGATAGGCAGACGCTCCATGTAAAATACTGGTATTCAGCTGCATCCGGTAAGACTGGAAGCCGACCCCAACTTAGTTGGGAAAAGGCTAGCCAGATGATGATGATGATTCTTCTTATTTAATTGTGTAGATTTAAGTTTATTTTATTTTATGTTATTTTGTTGTTGTGTGCACTTATGGCATGTGCCGAATAAATATGTTTTTGTTTATTTCTCCTTTCAAAAGTCTACAGTTATAACTTAATCTTTTTTGTACATCAAACAAAAAGTACTTTAATAATTGTTGAAATATTACAGCTTATGTCCTATACATGAGAACTGAACTCAGACTTGGGTTATCTTACAGCAAACTTATATCGCTATAAATTTTCTGTGACAAAAGTGACAAAATTTTATAGAATTTGGAAGAGTACTTATGTATAAAGAGTGTAAAACACCTCTTAACGAAGCCGAAAGGCACTTGTTCTCCCCGTCATTGCGATCATTTTTTTGTCCTACACCATACCTGGAAACCTTTTAGTTACGGAGATATTGGGGGTCAAAGTTCCAACTTTTTGACAAGTTTTTTTTTTTTTTAATATATGTTTTTAATGTAAGATTCTTACTTTAAACACCTCCACAACCCCCGTACTACTCAATCCATCCATCAGCACAATGTTTTGAGTGCGTTACAATGAGTACTACCACAAAACATGATTATTCACCCCAAAAAAAAAAAGTCGTTTCCCAGCAATAATTTTTGCGTAAAGTTACTTAGTTTGATGTACAGAATGCTTGGTTGACGGCTTCGTGATGAGGTCTTTTATACCCTGTATAGTTGTTGCAAGTTATCCTAACAAATGCTTCTGTATGTGTTGAAAGCAACTGCCTCATTGGTCCAGTGGCCGCAGGTGCGACTGCTGAACGTGAGGTCCTGGGTTCGATTCCTAGTCTGGGCAAAGTGTTATTGGGTTTTTCTATCAGAAATTTCTCAGTAGCAGCCATCACGGAGTCTGGATTTATGCCCGGTTGACGGCAATAGGCTTGCCCCTATTACATGGGACTTAAACATAACAACATAACTAATGTCGGTGTAGTATTTAGGTACACCTCTGCCTATTCCGTCTGGGATTACAGGCATGATGTTATGAAAATGCTTATCTACGGTAAATATTTTCAGAGAACATCGCTCCATTTGCTTCCGTGTTGGATGAGACGAAATTCTTGTTAATTATATTACATTTAAGAATATTGTACTGCTTCTTTAGGTCCTATTTCATCAAACATTTAATAAAATATTGGCTCTCATAACACGACGAAAATAGACGGAAAATTGCACGAAGTAAGGAAATATTATAAAATGATTAGTTAATTTTATGTCAGGATGAGTACCGAGAGTTCAAAGGAAATTTTATATGTACAGGTACCGTGTGGTATTTAATATTACGCAAATAATATTGGTTACTGATGAAAAATCCTTGCAAAGTCGTGAAAGGCGATTCAGAAATATTTTAGAAGCCAAGACAACACACTCTCTTGCCATTAAAAAAACAATCTCTAATAGTTGAGTGAATTTCTCAGACGAAAAATTTACGCGTCTAGGCTGAAATCGCAGTGCTGCTTCACGGAAAATGCAACGATTTTTTTTCTCAGAATTAAAGTGACATGAATCTAAATGAAGCCACTTAATTTATATTTATAAGACAATTACTTTTTATGAAAAAAATCGGTAAATGATGAATTATCAATTTCTGTGTCTTGTCCACAATCACTTTCATACACAGCATTTATCTCTCAGGAAGATAATCTCCAACATATATAGGAAAAAGTATTTTGATTGCGTTAAGTAATGATTGACCTACAAGACGTTAATTAGTTTTGAATGTTTAGACTCATAGTTAATGAGTACATGTCAATGGTAGGTTTGTCCAAGCGAAATTACTAATTTCTATGGTCATTTTGTTTCACCGTCCTGAGCTTCCACCAATGAGTTTAAACGAACAATAAATCCCTGCTCGGCAAGAGACAGTCGTGCTCTTACGTGCAGTAAGAATGGTAGTGCACCATATCGCCAGGTCTTTCCGCCAAAAATGTAAGTACGTGATTTCAGTTTACTCGGAACGAAATTTTGCAATTTCGGTGATTAGGTTTTAAAAGGATTTTTGCAAGAAATAAAGGTATCACTTTTATGCATGCTAAGTAGCCTTTGGTACACATTTAATATTATAGAAAATAATATTCATAGCCTTGATAGTTTCTTGTAAAAAAAAAAAAAATAGCCACGTTTCCAATTTCTATGGGGCAATTTCTGTGGTTTCCGTGGCATCTCGTGGCCCACAGAAATTACACGACTCCACAGAAATTGTACCAATCAATTATTGTATTGATGTTAATGAAGATTTTTGAAAAGAATCAATACTTGTTATGCCGAAATTACTTTGACAGAACTAGGTCCTTCCCTAGCCCCCGACATTAAAATAAAATTGTATTACTATTTCTTGAAAAAGTCATTCAATTGGATTAACTGAACTTTGAGGGTTGCATCCTCCAGGAGCTCCTCCTGGAAGCCTCGATCGTGCAGGCCTGGGTGACATCACCGGCCAGACCTGCCGACGTTTACAATGAGGCAGGGTGGTTCCAGGAGGCCATGTCCGACATCTGTGACGTGCGCAGATGTCGAGTCCCCAGCGTGGGCCAGGGATCTGGCCCGCGAGGAGATGCTGGGGACTCTCGACAGAGATCCGTGGGGGCGCCCTCACAAGATGGTGCGGGATATACTCCGCACCTGGGCCCCCCTACTGACGCAGAGTCTCCGGCCTTAGCTCGTGGAGGACATGGTGAGTACTCTGTTCCATTTGCGAGGGGAACATCCCCCCCGTCTACGGCTCCGCCGCCTGTGATGCTGGAAGCGGACCAACAGGACGACGATGAAAACGCCGACGCCGATGCCGGAAGTGACTGGGGTAGACCTGAGAGTGGCGGTACGTAGGCTCAGTGTCAAAAATACCACCCCGGGACCCGACGGCTTGCCTGGCAAAGCCTGGGTCCTGGCCTCGGAGGCTCTCGGGCACCGACTAGAGGGGCTCCTAAGCGCATGCTTGGAGAGAGGCCAGTCCCCGCTTCGTTGGAAGACGGGAAAGCCCTGCGGAATCTCCGTCCGCATACCGGCTCGTGGTGCTGCTCGGCGAGGTGGGAAAGCTCCTTGAAAGAGTAATTGCAAACCGCCTCGCCGAGCACCTTGCGGGGTCGAGGCCGGATCTTGCGGAACACCAGTTTGGTTTCCGCAAGGGGCGCTCTACGGTGAACGCCATCATGCGCGTGAGAGCCCTCACGACGGGGTATGTGGTTTCCCGGGGTGGGGTTGTCTTGGTGGTGTCTCTTGACATCGCCAATGCCTTCAACACCATGCCCTAGAGCTGCATTAGGGAGGCACTCCGGTATCACCGGGTGCCGACCTACCTCCGTCGTATGGTCAAGCCCACTTTGAAGTACCTAGGACTCGTATTCGACAGCCAGTTGAACTTCGTGGAGCACTTCCGACGTTTGGCCCCCAAACTGGAACGGACCGGCGCTGCCTTCAGGCGGCTCCTGCCCAACCTGGGGGGGGCAAATGCCTCCTGCCGGAGGCTCTATGCGGGAGTCGTGCGGTCCATGCACATGCAGTCGTGGCCGGGGGCCACGTGGTGGGCCTGTGGACGGTGGGCTATGGGCTAGCTCGCCGTCTGTCCGGCTCATGACGACAGACCGTGTCGATGGCGCGTTCGTGTCCCACGCGCGCCTCGAAGAGAGTTAACAATAGGAAGGGGTCCGCAAGGACCGATGCCTGCCGGGGTTGCGGGACTGTTCAAAAGAGATACCGTGGCCCCGGAACACAAAGAGCGATGAAGAAACATGAATGGGTTTTAGTCAGTAAAAGTCTGAAAGTCCCTCCTGCTTCGCCCAGAGCGGGAGAAGTCATTTGATGATTTCCCATCCTCTTCATAGAAGTAAAAAACATAATCAGTTCCTTGATTGCTAATTTTGTAAAACTGATTTATCCAATAGTACACCACGTTTTATTTTTAGAAATGCTTATTAAAATGATCAAATCGTTTATTTGTGATACATGGGTTACATGCAGGTGTTCATTACATAATTACAACGAATATATATATATATATATTAACGACAATATTCGTATTAAATCAGTTTTTTCATTAAACCTTATCTTTCTTTACATATTATTAAAAACAATGTATATATATATATATATATAATAATTCACAATTTCGGTGCAATCGCAGAATTTCTGTGCCACCAATACAATTTCGGTGACAATATTAAAATTTCTGTGGCTCGCCAATTTCGGTGGCCCAAATAACTCTCTAAGTAATTTAATTATAATAGCCCCTTTCAGAAAATGTATATATAATGTGGATATGTTGCGCTTTGTTATTAAAGTTTTTCAAAAAACCTGAAAATGAAAATGTCCATGGAAATTAGGTAAAAAATCGAGTTGTTGAAATTGACTCAGTTCTTTTATTGGCTCGTGGCTATATAACAACAGCCGCTCGGGTCGATCTTTAGGTTAAGCCGTGCTAGCCTAGGTCAGTCCGTCGATGGGTGACCACCTATTCCATACCGACTTTCCTCTGTGCCTCCGAAGTGGCCCGAAAGTCTGACAAACAGTCTTACCAATGTACCCATTGGTAACACCCAGCAATCTAGACAAATTTAATAATAATTTAATTAGCAAGTTAAGTATACCGGGTCATATTAGAAACAATGCAAATGTATTTTATGAAGAATTCTTTTCGGTAGTGCACACCAAATTTAATAATACTTTAAAAAAGAAATCTAAAACTATTGGCCCAAAGTTTATTTTCAGTGACTGGGCAACACAGGGTATTCGGAAAAGTAGGGAACGATTGTTTGAGCTGTACGGCCTTAAGCCTTACATCAACACTGAAGCTTTTAATAAATATGTTGCTACTTACTCGAAAATTTTTAAAAACACTTGCAAGGTAGCCAAATCCTTATTCATTAGCAACAAGATTAAATCAGCCGACAACAAAATAAAAACGGTTTGGAAAATCATCAACAGTGAAACAAATAGAAATAAAAAACAAGGTAATGACTTCACACTAGAGACATCGCGTGGCCTTGTGAGCTCCAACAATGAAGTTGCTCAAGAATTTGTAAATTTCTTTACCAGTATCCCACTTAAAACTACAGAAGCCTTAAATTCCTCTCCCTTGCTCTCTATTGATTTATTGAAAGCGAACGTTTCAGCCTGTCCAAATGAATTTAAAATTCACCATATAAACCCCATAACAGTCATAAAAGGTTTTAAGCAAATCAAGATCAAATTAACGGAAGATCTATGGGGTATGTCTATCAAAGCTTGTACCTCAATTATTGAGACTGTAGCGCCGTATTTAGCGTCAATATTTAATTTGTGCGTGGATCAAGGGGTCTTCCCGGATCTAATGAAATTCAGTAAGGTAATACCGCTTTTTAAATCCGGGGACAGTATAGACACCAATAACTATAGGCCCGTATCCGTGTTGCCGGTTTTCAGCAAGGTGTTTGAAAAGATAATGCTCAATCAAATGCTTAACCATTTTAACACTAATAAAATATTACACGAGCAACAGTATGGTTTCACCAAAGGACGTTGTACAACTGACGCCGGTGTCACTTTATTAAAACACATATTTACTGCGTGGGAAGAGGCACAAGATGCCATAGGAATCTTCTGTGACCTTTCGAAGGCATTTGATTGCGTAAATCACGAAACCCTGATCTTGAAACTTCAGCATTACGGTTTAGGTAAACTTGCGCTCAGTTTAATAAAATCGTACTTGCATGATAGACAGCAGCAGGTACAAATAAATGGAGTCAACTCAAGGGGTTTAAAAGTAAAAATGGGTGTACCACAGGGTTCGATATTGGGTCCCTTCCTCTTTTTAGTATATATTAATGACCTACCCCATCTATTTAACAACCATACGCATATGGTGTTGTTTGCTGACGATACTTCTTTAATATTTAAAATAAACAGACGTGCCACTAATCTTGATGACGTAAATAACGCCCTACTGCAGGTCCACGATTGGTTTACCGCTAATAATTTAGTACTAAATGGGAAAAAAACTAAATGCATTAGATTTGCTCTACCAAATGTCAAAAGTAGTGATTGTGACATAATATTGAATCAAGAGAAACTAGAATTTGTCGATAAAACGGTTTTCTTGGGAATCACGCTCGACTCAAGGTTACAATGGGGTCCTCATCTAACATCTCTTGCAGGACGGCTAAGCTCAGCAGCATATGCTGTTAGAAAAATCCGTCAATTTACTGATGTTGATACCGCGAGGCTGGTCTATTTTAGTTATTTTCATAGTATTATGTCATACGGTATTTTACTATGGGGACGGGCTGCAGACATCGAGTCTATATTTATTCTGCAGAAAAGAGCCATCAGAGCCATTTATGAATTACGTAGACGCGATTCTATAAGAGAACTGTTTAAGGAAATTAATATCATGACAGTACCTTGTCAATACATCTATGAAAACATCATGTACGTTAGAAAAAATCGGCATTTATTCAGTAAGAGAGGGGACAGACACCGCTATAACACTAGAAATAGGGACCAACTAGTTCAGCCAGGTTTCAGGCTTGCTAAAGTGGATTCATCTTTCATGGGGTACTGTTTGAAATGTTACAATAAAATACCTCCCCACATTCTTCAACTGAATGAGACGAAATTTAAATCTTGTATAAAACGCACACTATGTAGGCAAGCATATTATAGGTTGGGGGATTACATTGATGATAAAAATGCTTGGCTAAATGCTGGTCCTGCTCCACAACCATAGGTGGGGGGGCAAACTAATTGTTTGTACTGGTCGGGCATTATTTGAGTCCATCGACACGTAAAGAAGAAGATGAAGAATTGATTCTCATGTTAATGTATTGTGGAAGCTGCAGAAGATTGTAAAAATATACTTGCATTGTATAGATTCCAGTTCTTAGTATTATATAATTGCATACTAAGAACTGGAATCTGGTGTGAGTACTTTGTACTGTTCAGCCACCATTTACATTTATTTATCTTTCATTGACTTGAATATGCCTTGGTGACTGAGAGAATGTCATGCTCACTTAAATGTCTCGCTGATGGTGGCGGGTGTGTCGGGTCATTTAGTTCCCTTCAATATGGTTGAGTTGAATGGCGCCGGTACATGCGTCATGTCTGTGAACGGGCGCTGTCAGTTGGGACTGGTCATCTCTTAGCTGCCAAGGTTCATTTTAATTACTTCATTCATACATTTTTAATCTAATCTTTCACTCTGGATGCTCTTAGTGTGCACGTCTTTCTACATCGTTCTCACATATATGTATAATCTCAAAATTAATGATGTAACCAAGATTTTGTAACAATATTTTGATTTTAAAAGAGTGTCCATGGAGTTTCTTGCCCATTCTTCTCCATAGAGATCTACGCTAGGGAATGGGCAACTACAGTACTTTCTCAAGTTATTATGCACATTTGTTTCCGAGTCATGGATGTTTATATGTATATTAAGTATGTATTTACAAACAAAAAGTATATATGTAGTATATCAACTATCTGGTGTCCACGACACAAGCCTCGTTGCTTAGTGTGGCACTAGATGGCGCTGTGTGTAATGTCCAGCAATATTTATTTATTTATTTATGCCTTGTGACTGGGACTGTAGCTTTGATTTTCTTTTTTGTATTTTTGACTTTCAAAAGTGCCGTAAGTAATGGTCTAATTGAAATAAATGCTTTGAGTTTGAGTTTGAGTTTGAACACAATACCTGGGTAATACAATACCTTGTATTACCCAGTACTAACTAGGTTGTAGAGGTTAGATACGCAGTCGCTCTATGTAAAATACTGGTATTCAGCTGCATACGGTTAGACTGAAGCCGACCCCAATATAGTTGGGAAAAGGCTACGCAGATGATGAACTGCATCACCTTGATCGAGATCAGAAAGTAAAAAATAGGTGATGAGATTTCATGAGATACCGATCTGGTGCATTTATCTTGAAACCTAATAGCATTATGAAAATCTGATCGTTCACATAAGTATTTAATTTGTACTTAAAATCAATATAATTTAATATACTACAAGTCTACAACACCATAAATCATCCGAATCAAAGCACGGAGTCCATTTGAACCCTCTAGTGTCGTGAGTTGGTAACAATTTGTGCTATTGCTTGGGTATCTTGGACCCCACTTGTAAACTTACGCGATTTGTCCGGGCATTAACCGAATTTAATACTCCTTCATGTAGACCCTACGTGTGACTTGCTGTTTTGTTACTGTGTCCATGAAAATAGCTGGCTGGGGATGATTTATGGTTTTGCTTTTTTTAGGTGGAGCGTGAAAAAGAATAAGTAAAACAGATTAGTTCAGTCATCAAGAATGAAATTGTGTGATATTTTTTTTCATCATCATCATCAGCCTACAATGTTCCCACTGCTGGGCACGGCCTCCTCTCAATGAGAAGGAATGGGCTTTAATCCACCACGGGGTCCAGTGCAAATTGGTAGATGTCACATGTCTTCGATTTTTTGGTTCTAGGACATGCCGGTTTCCTCACAATGTTTTCCTCCACCGTTTTGAGATTAGTGGTGATGAAATAAATTGCACAAAGTAATGCGCCTGTCTGGGTCACCACTGGGCCACCGCTGCTCTCTCTCTGCCATTTTTTGTATTCTAGGTAATTGTAAATTCATCATAAAATGCATAATCCGCCTGTCACGTTTAAACACTCCTGGTACACATTCCATTCATGCCGTAACCGCTGGTATATGTCTCATAACTTCAAATTTTTGATCCCAGGAAATGACAGGACACCAGATTTTTCACGAAGTTTTGTTACAACACATTTATCATGTAGCGGAGAAAGACAACCGGTTTCCTGGGTATGCATGTTTAATAAGTGAATGAACTATGTGTTAAGTAACTAAGTTATCGTATTACCAAACTATGACCTCTGAGTTTGTTTCGGCTGTTTCTTCTCAGAGTAGTCAGGTACGAAACACCGGCCCCATTTAGTTTAAAAAAAAAGACGTGTAAAAGTGTTTGTAATAACCTACTTGCAAAAATAAACATATAAGTAGATAGGTAATTTCCATTTGCCAATTTACATTTTTTTTGAAGACCCAGCATACAACTGCACTTTAATGTCAGAACTAAACAGATAGTCTACCATGACGTCTTTAAGTAGTATATTGTTTCTATCATAACCCAAAGTGGAAATGAGATAGCGCTTGTCGGTTTCCGTAGCTCCATCTCTTTCCCACACCGGAGTGACATACAACAATACTGCTTCCATGAACAGGAAAATATGGCGACCCTACCCAATATGTGAGAAACTAGTTTACATGTGCAGAAGGCTAATCTCATGCTCTTCAAGTCCTGACCTCTTGATTTAATAACTTTACGACTGACCAAACTTTGAATTACATTAATTAAATGTTTCCTTTATTAGTTTGAGGTGCCTTGCGGGTAAATTGGGGCCCTAACTTCAAAGTATCCGATTTCTGGATTGCTCGAGGGTTTGAAGTACTCGGAGTTTGTTTTAAACTTCTAAAACAAAAATTATGTTCGTGTTTAATGTTTGCTTTTGTGTATTGAACAGTTTTCTTTTAGTTTTGTAAGCTTAATAGGGCGTAAATTCCGGTCATGACGTGCTTCTTAGATACGTAACTTTCGTCTAATTTGACCCACCCTGAGACTTAGAATTTTGTAACAAAATCGTTTGACGTCTAATGGATTTTAACTTGTATCTACATAGGTATTTCAAATTCCCACCGAGTCTTAGATGACGAATTTTTACGTGGTTTATCTCGAATCGATTCAACAAAAACGAAGACTTTTGACATAAATCCTAACCTAATCTAACCCTAACCTTGTGACTTGTAAATGGTTTATCTATCTGTCTATCTAGGTATATATCCACCAACCTACATAAACTGGGCTTTCGTACTAGATTATGACACACTCTCTCTCTCTCTCTCTTATATCGAGGAGAAATGAGTCCCCTGCAGGAGAAGCAGTAAAAGGCTGACAACGCTACATAACTTTTTTTCTTAATAAACCAATTTCACATAAAGAAACCATCAGCATCATCATTCTCTTTATCTTTTTCTTCTATACTTTTCTATTAGGTACTCGTCATTATCATCAGACACCTTTCTTGCTATGTCATCGCTTACACAGTCAATCCATCGTTTCCTTGGTATTCCTCTAATCTTATACCCATCCACATTCATACCTAAAACATTCCTAACGATATTTTCCTCATTCTTCCGCATTACATGCCCATACCACGACAACCGATTAGCACAGAACTTTTCAGTCACTGGCTTCACTTAAAGAAACCATTCAATTACAAACAAATCGTAATGCTGTAGCAACACGTACTAACAGAACAATATCACAACAGCTGCTATCTGTAACAGCCAGAAATGACACTCAGACACAATGTCCGTGTCACAGGAGCGATGACGGATGAAGACGTTAATACCAACTAAGATATGACGTCATGAAGTGTTGCTACAGCCAGGCCTCGTTCATGACTTCAGACATTGCGACACGCGCTTGTTTTACTTGTTTTCTTCGTGTCACATCACAAGTCGTATTGAGGTGAGTCGTGGTATGCTCTGTGACACTCAGACACAATGTTCGTGTCGCAGGAGCGATGAGGGATAAAGACATTAATACCAACTAAGATATGACGTCATGAAGTGTTGCTACAGCCAGGCCTCGTTCATGACTTCAGGCAATGCGACACGCGCTTGTTTCACTTGTTTTCTTCGTGTCACATCACAAGTCATATTGAGGTGAGTCGTGGTATGTTCAGGGGGTCTATAATGGCCGCTTTAACAGAATCGTAATATGAATCACGTTAAAAAATTAGAATTCTTAAAATGGACTTTAAGCTCATAACCATAAAGCAAATTTTAAAATGTTTTATATTTTTAACGTGATTCATACTAAGATTCTGCGTAGATTCTGTTAAAGCGGCCATTTTAGGCCCACTGTGATACTAGGACACAATGTCCGTGCTACAGGAGCGACGAGGGATGAAGACAATACCAACTAAAATATGACGTCATGAAGTGTTGCTACAGCCAGGCCTCGTTCATGACTTCAGGCAATGCGACACGCGCTTGTTTCACTTATTTCCTTCGCATCACGTCATAAGTCATATTATTGAGTTGACTCGTTGTATGCTCTGTGACACTAGGACACAATTTTCGTGCCATAAGAGCGATAAGGGGTGAAGACATTAATATCAACTAAGATATGACGTCATGAAGTGTTGCTACAGCCAGGCCTCGTTCATGACTTCAGGCAATGGGACACGCGCTTGTTTTACTTGTTTCTTTCGTGCCAGTATTATCACATCATAAGTCATGTATAGGTGACTCGTGGTATGTTCTGTAACACTAGGACACAATTTTCGTCCCAAAGGAGCCATGAGGGATATAGGCATCAATACCAATTAAGATATGACGTCATGAAGTGTTGCTACATCCCGTATCTACCCATATCTACTCCGGGTCCACGACCTCGGGCGACTCAGCTACATATTTTTAGTGTGCCAGTTAACCAACAGCATACTTATTGAAATATGTATGTATATGGTTTCGTATGCCCTAGTAGCGGTGACTCGATAAATGCTCCAAGCCATTTCTTTCATTTGCTTTCTCCGCAGTTGCTGTCGCTATAAGTGTAGGTCGTGTCCAAGCGTGTAGCGAAGCACTGTTGCTACAGGAAACACATGTAGCGATGTTGTGTTGCTAATATATTGAGTTAACAGATCGCAATAATGCACAATTAGAGTCCATTTCGCAAGCCTATGAAGTACAAACGGTGGTATCGGGTAACCAATTATTTTTGTTGATTTTTTTGTGGCATTTCCTTGTGGCATTTCCTTGAGGAATTTGAAATCAGAATAATCATTATGGTTTTCAGTGAAGCAATTCCAAAAAGTTCGTATTCCAATTTAAGAAATCTTTGAATTCCTTAAAATCTAAATAAAAAAAAACATATTTATTAAATCGCTGTCAAATTTCTATGCGAAAAGTCACCAAAAAAGCAGCTGGAACAAAATTAATCACGGAATGAAAATGCGATGTTTTTCTAACAAATTGTATTAGGGGTCCAATAAACAATTATCTTCTGGAACATCGCCTATAAGATCCTAAGAAAACAAAAACTACGGAATACTACATTGAATATTTTCATACATTACCGTTATATGGCTGATCCAATCACCTTTGTATAATATGATGGCACAGTCGATGTAAAAAACAGCTTTTCAGTAGAAAAAATATAGGATTCAACATGAATCATCTAGGGTAACGTAGAATAACATTCAAAATATCGTTTAGGAAGGAAAAAAAACAGATAATAAATCCTATCCGTTACTAGGATTGAATCAAAGCAAAGGAATAGCTTTGTCATGAATTTTATTACAAAATAACATGTTTTACGACATGTGTATCAAATCCTTTGAACCTCGAATTACCAGACTAGGTACAAATGGGTGTCAACAACAGATCTAGTTGCGGCCTTTATTTTTCTTTTTAGGTCTTCATTTCTTAGATCACTTTAACCGCCATCAATAGTCACATATACGTGACAAGCAAGCGCGTGCTTTGTACACCAAACGAGACAAATATGTGACAAAATGGTAGATACAATTGTGGCTTGGCGTGGGGGGCACGCGCGTGGCTTTATGCTCTGGCGGTCAATAGATTAAACACAAGCATAAAGTATAGGAAAGCTACAGTTAACACGACACGTGTTGGCCCCCGGCTACCGTGGGCGCGGGCCTGTGGACGGAGAGCTATGGGCTAGCTCGCCGTCCATCCGGTTCATGACGACAGGCCGTGTCGACGCACAGAGGAGTATTTGACTTAAAAAGTCGATCAAAATTATTTTGTGATAATTATAGATTGGATATAAAATAAAAAGTGGTTTAAGATGATAATTTTGTATTTAAGACACCAGACACATATACAATTTTACATAAAAGTAGAGAATGGTTGACTGGTAATGAATTCCTTGTTGCATTAAGTGCGCCTATGTACCACTACTGTACAGTTTCGACCAAAAGTCGATAGGCAATCTCACAAAGCAATAGCTTGACGTTTAGTTTGACTTACGACCTTCTACTTTCAAGAAAATAGACATTGTCATCTACAAGTAAATGTAGTCCAAAATTTCAACATGCAAATATAAGTCAAGATGGCCTAGTGATTAGGCGCGTCCACATCTAAGAGTGAATCAGTAAGTCGTGAGTTCAAATCTCGCGATGTTACTTTTAGACTTTTCATTTTGTAGATGTAATTAATATATTTAGCTTGAAAAAGATATTTACCGGTTTCTTTAAATTTTTTATTATTTTTTTTAGGTTTAATTTTTTTTTATTATTTTAATTTTTTTTAGTATAAATTAATAGAAACAAATTTCTTTCTTAAGTTTTCAAAACAAATGCTTGTGTTTACTCGATTGGAAGTAATGGGACAGAAAAATATTCTCGCTTTGTTCACACATTTCATAAAGTTAGAAGAAGGTAGATCATGGAAAAATAAGTCAAGAATTTATATTTCTGTGAGGTAAACCTGAGTTTTATGAATATTTTACTTGATCGAAATGAACGTTGTCGTTTAGTTATGTTAAATTTGGTTAGTGACGTGTGGTTTAATAGATAGCGGTATTGTTGTTGGTATTTCTCAAAATGCAGGCAAATATTGATATTGAGGCGAGGGCGACTAATATTATCGTGCTTGTTATATCTGTGAGTGCCTCCCAGATACGTCATCACCATACATTGAGTTACTGTGAATGGATTGCGCAACCCAACTCGATGCATCCAATAAAACTAAACAGCAGACTCGGCGCGGGGCCTTTCGTCACATACATCGGTCGTTAGGACAACCTTTTAGTATCTACTTACCTAATATTAAGAATTAATTGTAATTACTTTTATTAAATTCAATTAGTGGAAATTTTGGGTTTTCTCTACTTACTCCTACGCTGCCTATCACATAATTGGCGCAGCCGGTAGGATTGTCGAGTCAGTGCGTGCAAATCAAAGACTATAATTCCACGATCGAGCTGGACATCTGGACATTTGTGCGTGCTGTTCACGTTTCAACGTGCGTCGTCGACAATCCAGAAGAACCAGAAGCAGCCGTCGGAGATCCTGTAGACCGTATCCAGACATCGATACTACGCGAGCCGCCGATATGTACTTTATGTGAGTTGCACAAATTCCTTACAGTCGGTCGCTATTTTCCTACAAAATTTTTCACCCACGATCATCGCGATCTATTAGGGGTATCGAACCCCTAGGCAACCGGTCGTCCTCTCGCATCGCGCTGAGGGACGCTACCCGAAATTTAGAGTTAGATAGCTTAGAAATAACCATGGCAAATCAAGATGATATGATAGATAAAATTGTTAAAGCATTAAGACTTGTACCGGAATTTGACGGTAATAGCAATACTCTAATTAGATTTTTATCACTATGTGACCAGCTTGTTGCGAGCTATATTAATCCAGCACCTGGTCATGAACTAACCAACTTAGCATTATTAAATGGTATATTAAATAAAATCACCGGGAACGCCGCTAGAACATTAGTAACAAATGGTGTTCCCCGGGATTGGAATGGTGTTAGGAATACGTTAATTCATAATTTTTCAGACCATAGAGATGAGTCTGCGTTATACAATGATCTATCGTTACTATCTCAAGGATCAGATACGCCTCAAGTATTCTATGAGCGCGTTTTAAACCTTTTAAGCACCATCATGACATACGTAGAAATACACGATGCTGTCGCTACCACCGTCGAAGCAAAAAGAACTTTGTATAAAAAACTAGCTTTGCAGACGTATCTACGAGGCTTAGCGGAACCTCTAGGATCTAGGATTCGATGCATGAGGCCTCCTTCCCTTGAGAAAGCATTAGAATATGCCCAAGAGGAGATGAATGTTGTTTACCTCCAACAAAAAATTATACCTTCAAGTAAAAGGTTACTTCCAATATTTCCAAATGTGCTAACTCAGTATCCTCAGATGAATAGAAATTTGATGCCTCGAAATTTTGATCCAAATCGCTTTATTCCACAGCAGCCAAGACCATTTTATCAGGGACCCTCTAGAACCCAACAAATGTTCAAAGCTTTACCGCGATCCAATATGTCCACCGGTTTTAGAGTCAACCCTAGACCCCCAACGTCTCAGCAGGCACCGAACAACCAGCCTCGACCAATGAGCGGTGTTAGTCACCCCATCGCACGTGTTCTGCCACCGACCAATATGCATGATTGGCGTAACTACGGTAATCCACCCCCTAGTAATTACTTTAGAACACGAGAAGCAAACGTGAACGAATTTTTTGTACAAGAACCCGACTTTGACTATTATGTCCCAGAGGACTTTTACTACTGTGACTATGACTATGTCCCAGACTGTGTCCCAGCTTGTGACCCGACTACTCACTTGACACTGACACAGGACGTCTCCATAGGTGAACCCATACCCACAGTTCCACCCGAAAATCCAAAGTCGTCAAATTTTCCAAAGGAAGCCCCGAAAAATGCCCCCGATTAGAAATTAATATACAGGGGAAAAGACAATTGCCTTTTTTAAAATTAAATGTTAGGCCCGACTTTCCACCTTTAAAATTTTTAATTGATACGGGAGCTAACCAGTCGTTCATAAGTCCTGAAACTGTGGCAAGGTACTATCCTGACTATGAACTTAACTATGAACCATTTATAGTCGCTAACGTGCATGCATCTACCATGAATTATTACTCAATCACTATACCCTGTTTCGAAGAATTTAAAGACAATAATCCAATCAAATTGAACATATACAGATTCCACGATTACTTTGACGGACTAATAGGGTGCGATCTTCTTGAACGGTTCTTAGCGAAAATTGACTTAAGTTCTCGCGTACTTAAAACTGAATTTTCTAGCAACCCTATACATATGTATATCTCCCAAAGTGTAAATTTGTATGAGAACATTATTCCGGCACAATCTTCTAAAATATTAAATTTGCCTATTAATATTGGCCAAGGAGATATACACATAGATCAGCAAAGTATACAGAGTTGTAACATAACTGAATGTGTAACTACAGCAAAAAATAATCGAGCTTTTTTAGAAATATCTAACCCTACGAATAATGATGTAATTTTATCTTTGTCAGAACCAATCGTCGCACATGTATTTAGCGAACAAACTGTACGTGCAGTGACATTGGATACTTACAATAACAATACTCGTCGAGCCGAGCAGGTGTTATCGCGATTGCGCATAGACCATTTAAATCCAGAGGAGACAATCAATTTAAGTAACCTCTGCAGAGAATACTCAGACGTATTCTATATTGAAGATGAACCTTTAACGTTCACAAACCAAATTAAGCATAGCATTAACACCACAGACGAATTACCTGTCTATAGTAAAACTTATAGGTATCCATATATTCATAAGGATGAGGTACAAACTCAAATCAGTAAAATGCTAGATCAAGGGATAATTAGGCCTTCTACCTCCGCATGGAGCGCACCTATATGGGTAGTACCAAAGAAGAGTGACGCGTCTGGCAAAACCAAGTGGCGCATAGTCATTGACTTCCGTAAGCTGAACGAGAAGACAATTGATGATAAATATCCCATCCCAAATGTCACTGATATATTAGATAAGCTAGGGAAGTGTCAATACTTCGTAACTCTTGATTTAACTAATGGGTTTTACCAGGTAGAATTAGATCCTAAAGATATTCATAAAACGGCATTCAATGTAGAGCATGGACATTACGAATTCCTGCGAATGCCCATGGGCTTGAAAAATTCGCCAGCCACCTTTCAGAGAGTAATGGATAATGTACTTCAAGGTCTTCTGAATAAAATTTGTGTTGTCTATCTAGATGATATCCTAGTGTTTGGTACTTCTTTACAGGAAATCATAGATAACTTAGGTAAAGTATTTCAGCGTCTTAGGGAATCCAATTTTAAGATCCAGATGGATAAGTCCGAGTTCCTAAAACGTGAAACACCATATCTAGGGCATGTTATTACCCCTGAAGGTGTCAGACCGAATCCCGACAAAACTTCGGCAATTGAAAATTATCCTATCCCAAAAACTCCGAAACAAATTAAATCTTTTCTAGGTCTTATCGGTTATTACCGTAGATTTATTCCCGATTTCGCTCGTGTTACAAAATTTCTTACCACATGTCTGAAAAAGGGAGCTAAAATTAATATTACACCTGATTACATAAAAAAATTTGAACACTGTAAGACTCTTCTGACTAATGACCCGGTATTACAGTATCCAGACTTCTCAAAGGAATTCATTCTCACTACTGATGCATCCAAATTCGCACTGGGCGCTGTACTATCCCAAGGCCCAATAGGAGCTGATAGGCCCATAGCTTATGCATCTAGAACACTAAACGATAGCGAAACAAATTATTCAACGATTGAAAAGGAACTCCTTGCGATCGTCTGGGCAACAAAGTACTTTAGGCCATATTTATTTGGGCGCAAATTTAAAGTAGTCACCGACCATAAACCGTTGCAATGGCTAATGAATTTAAAAGAGCCTAATTCGCGTCTAACTAGGTGGAGACTAAAATTATCCGAATTCGATTTTAATGTAATTTATAAAAAGGGTAAATGTAATACAAACGCCGACGCTTTGTCACGTATTGAAATTCATAATGATGAAACTATATCAATGATAGTCAATACGTCACAAGCACCACGACGTCACCAAAGTACGTCATCAACGATTTCAGCACCTGAAGCTATGTCATTGGATAATAATTCTTCAGTGGTCCAAGATAACCATAGTTCTTCAACTCTTACAGCACCTGAAATTCAAGACATGTCAGACGGTGAGACCGCTCACACTAGCGTAGAAAGCCCAGTTCTCGAAATCCCCATTAGTGAAGACCCCCTAAATAAATATCGTAGACAAATTATAATTAATATAGTTAGTGACTCACCTACATCTAAGTCTATTATTAAAAAACCTTTTGATACTTACCTGCAAGTTGTGACGAATGTACGAGAATCCCATTTTGATAAAGACATTGTAGACCTAATAAAAAAACGCGTAGATCCCAAATTCCGTACAGCTATCTTAGTCCAACCAATAGAGAAAATGCTTGAAATAGTTCCTGTAATTCAAAGAAATTTTAAAAACTCATCTATGAAGTTGATTCTAGTTAAATGCCAAATTACTAATATATCCGAATATTTAAGTCAACAGGATGCTATTCGCAAGTATCATGAGGGAAAGACAAATCATCGTGGCATAAATGAGACCTGCCTAGCCTTATCATCTCAATTTTTCTGGCCTAAAATGAAAACTGACATAGCTAAATACATTAATGAATGCAGGGTATGTAACTGTGCAAAATACGACCGTAACCCGATTCGCCAAGAGTTTAGAATCGTTCCACCGCCTAGTAAGCCCTTTGAAACTGCACATGTCGATGTTTTAACTATCGAACAAGAAAAATATTTAACTATAATCGATTCTTTTAGTAAATATGCTCAGGCTTACCGTATGGCAGACTGTACAGCCCCTAATATAATAAAATCACTTTTAATTTTTAGTACGCACCATGGTTACCCAATGAGATTAATAAGTGACCAGGGAACCGAATTCACAAATCAGGTAGTTAGTGAATTTTTACGACTGCACAAAGTACAACATCATACCACTGCCGCTCATACCCCGAATGAAAATGGGATGATAGAGCGCTTCCATAGCACTCTTCTTGAACATTTACGCATATTAAAGCTGAAACACAAAAATGAATGTGCTTTCACTTTAGTCCCTTACGCCCTTTTAGCATACAATAGTTCCATTCATAGTCTGACTAAATGTAGGCCGTTTGACCTTATCACTGGACATTTCGACCCACGGGACCCCACGGATTTAAATCTGTCGGAAAGATTACTACAACAGTACATACAGAATCACCGTAGTCGAATGGAAACGGTATATAGCCTTGTCCATGAATCATCGCTTGGCGAACGCAACGCATCGATGACGCAACGTAACAGCGATAGGGAACCTGAAATTGAGTACTCAGAAAGCCAGGAGATATACATACGGAACCCTACTGCAGCCCGGCAAAAACTTGCCCCTCGATTTACTCAAGACAAGGTTATTGCTAACTTACCTATTCATATTTACACTTCAAGGAAACGAGGACCGGTAGCTAAAAGTAGACTGAAACGACCTAAAAAGAATAAAGACTCTCGATTGTTACAGGTACCTAGTACTGACGATAATGAGCCTGGGCCGAGCTCAAGAGATCCAACTTGACAGCTTAGACGACGGACCGGGACTTTTACCTTATAATCTAGGAGACACAAAAATCGTATCCCATCATCATACGTTCTTACAGGACATAAACTTAATTCAGATAGAACGACAGATATATGACTTACAACGACAATTACGTGACACTACGGACAAATTAAGTAATAATAGTTTGCTCATGTTCAATGCACAAATTAAGTACTTACATATTAAATTAAATAAAATCCTTTTACAATTAGAAACGCTGCAACCTAGTAGAGTCAAACGTGGCTTGATAAACCCATTGGGCACTTTGATAAAATCAATTTCTGGAAATATGGATCATGATGATGCTATAAGGTTCGAAAATGCTATGAAAATTCTAAAACGAAATGATAAACTCATTTCCAACAAAATTAATCAACATATTTCATTATTTAAAGAATTTTCCTTACAACAAACTCACGTACTGAATAATTTGACAATAAATCAGCTCAAATTAGATAAAGCCCTTTCGTACGTCATCAATATGACTACGTCAGAGAGCGATCGTACTTTAAGATATGCTCACCTTGCGCAACTCTTCGTTATACTTAACGATAACGTACAAGAGTTATCCGGTGAAATAAGTAGGCTAGAAAATATATTAGCTTTTAGTCGCACGGTATCCTTGCACCATTCTATTCTATCTGTTAGGGAATTAAGAACTATGATAAGTAAATTACAGCATTTATATAGCACCGATCAGATCATAGACTTAGACATTAGATATTACTATGACATAATTAGTTTAGATTCATATTATGTCGATAAGAAAATCGTGGTTGTCCTTCAATTCCCTATCACTCTTCCCAGTACCTTTGAACTATTTAAACTTTGTCCTGTTCCTAATAAAAACTTTGACGTTATCCTGCCTTCCTATCCATATGTAGCGATCAATTTAAAGGAATATGTGTACATGGAGGCTGAATGCCCGAAGGTAGATAACTGGCATATCTGCGAGCAAAAAACAAGTCACCAAATTCGCTCCGGTCAGGATTGCATAGAAAAACTGATACATTCCCAGGAGATAGATGAAACGTGTCAAATCACGCCTATCTCTCTGGCCAAGGAAGCCCTGCTGGAGCTAGATAGCAAGCACTACATAGTTTCGTTCCCGAAGCCCACCAAAGTTCAACTTTACTGCGGCCCTGAAAAACATCAAATTCTGGAAGGAAGTTTTCTGGCTACAATTCCGAAGTCTTGCAAAATGAAAACTCCGAAATTCACATTGGCCAACATCGATGACAAAGTCAACGGAATTTCAATTGAAATCTCAGCGCTCCCACGGATGACTAATGATTCTCGGAAGATTCAACCAAATTACCACCTGAATTCAATGGATCTCGGTACATTGCACAAAATACAGAAACAAATTACGATGGAAACGTCTGTCGAAATCGATACTGCGGATTCCACGAGTCTCTACCACACAACAATACCATTGTATGCGATTGTACTTGCATTGTTAAGTGCAGGTGCACTTTTTACCATCTACTTTATTCGTCATCATCGAACAAAACTAATTAAAATTGAATCGAATAAAGAAGCCATCGAGTTGTCGCAGCGGGACAAGAAAGCCGCAACTTTTGCCGTAGAAATTGGCAAATAGTTGCTCATCTAAGGGGGGAGGTGTTATATCTGTGAGTGCCTCCCAGATACGTCATCACCATACATTGAGTTACTGTGAATGGATTGCGCAACCCAACTCGATGCATCCAATAAAACTAAACAGCAGACTCGGCGCGGGGCCTTTCGTCACATACATCGGTCGTTAGGACAACCTTTTAGTATCTACTTACCTAATATTAAGAATTAATTGTAATTACTTTTATTAAATTCAATTAGTGGAAATTTTGGGTTTTCTCTACTTACTCCTACGCTGCCTATCACATAATTTGCTGCATAAAAGTGGCCTTAATAGAACACAAATATCTGAAGAAACCGGACTAATGTGAGTATTTTTATGAATTATTGTAACAAAGTTTTATTAAAAATTAAAGCATACTTTGTTATTGTTTATTTATTTGGTGACTTAGGGATTAATAAATTGATTTTAAATCCATCATGAGGCATAAAAGATAAATAATTAGTGTTAATTATTGGATTTATAAACGCAGAGTGAATGATAACTTCAGTATTTTATTATAGCTGCCTAACATAATTTTTTTGTTTTTTGTTTTAGAGGAATACTGTGACTTATTATCGATGCGCAGCGACGACATAATATATGGTTGGCGAATAAGAAACAAATGGTTTCACACCTACGAGACTCTTTGTGGAATTATTTGACACCTCATCGCAAACTGTTAGCCGTGCCCTCCACGCTGAAGGCTTGTATCACGAAGACCAGCTAAGAAGCCCTTCTTGACAGAAAGAGTTATAAACGAACGATTAGATACGTTTCGCACGGGATTATTTAGATTTTTACTACAATACAACCATGAGAAGACTCAAAAAACTGACTTTTTAAATAAAGTCAAAAGGGTAGGCTTCATTTATGGCGCAAGAATAACAAGATGTGTAACAAAATATTTAGTGAATATTAACTTATCCGTAATTATATTAATGATCTTAAATTGAGGTTTAGTTTCAATCTTCTTTTCTTCGGGAAAATGAACAGTTAAACTATAACCTCAATACTAGTTACATTTATTGTGACGTCACAAAAAAATATATTCATAAAGTCTAAATTATTTATATTAGTTTTCAATAAACTCTGCTGATTACCGATACCTATAATAAGTGGGTATCAACTATATGTTATATTTGTGTGATTAGAATATCCTTTCCTTGTTACTTAAGTATGTTATTATGAATTGAAAGTAAGTGGGTATACCGTATACAATAAAAAATCTTATGATCGGTTACAAGAGAACTTTTTTACATCTAGGTAGGAATGTGACGTTACAATTATCATGAAAGTTTGTTAATTTTATAAATAAATAAAACGAATAAACATTTTTGTTATCATTCACCACGACTTTTTTATTTCTACCTTCCAACACCGAACAGCTAAAATAATAAATAAATAGTTGAATAATAATACTATGTTTTTTTTTACTAATATTTAACTTATTCTTATAAAAAATAAATAATGAACCAATAACTAATGTTACCAAGAAACAAAAACCCCACACGTTGATAACAGGATTTGAACTCGGATCTCTTTGATCGTGAATCCTACTGATCACCCCAACAGCTATCAACACATGGTCAATAGATGTGAATTTTAACTATCCAATGGTAAGAACAGGTCGCTACACAAATAAGGTTTGCTGCGTGTATAATAAAAGAAACGCGCGACATGCGATTGGGCGAACTCTGTGGCTGTGGTGTGCGTACTGTATTGAGACCACTTACACATATAGACGCACAGACGCTCGACCGTGCGTTCACAGCAATACAATCCTTAGCGTACCTCAGCACTTATAAACGCTTACTGTACATGAAGTTTAAATAAACAGTTTTTACATAAAAATCTTCTAGTCAGGATCACCTTCACTAGATCCATCGTCCTCCTCTTTGTCAAACTCTGTAGACGAGACGTAGGTTGTCTCCGGGAGCAAGAGTTCTAATGCTTCAACGGAAAATGGCTTACTTTTTTTTCGTTGCCTTTGCCTCTGGTACTGCTCAAAAAAGGATCCGAAATTAGCAGAAGTCTGTTTAGCACATTTTTGTGTTGTTTGTCTTTGTCTTTCTGGAATAATTCTGCCTATACATGCGGAAGTGTTTGTTTCTGGTAAGGTTTCTGGTCTCAGCCGCCTTCCGACAACTGGCCAATAGGCAGAATAGCGTGATCAATTACTGTGGTCCCATGTCTAAAATGTTGTGCATTGTAGGCGACATGGGGTGCCACTCATACAAATCTACATATAGCTTTGCAGTTTGTTCAGTAAAGTTTTCAAATTTCTGCGTACCAATTTTGAGCCCACTTGACAAAGTCTCCAATATGACACTGCATTTTTTTTATTAAATTGATGTCAATCCCAGTAATGCGGGAAGAAGTTTCGGGATTTGAGAAAAACCTCCTTGAAGTGTTCCCATCATTGGTGTTCCCAAACCCTGCCTTCGGAATATCCACTAGCAGCCCCATTTCCTCTTTAAAAGCCTCTTGAATTTTCTTCTTCCTTTTTGCCACTATATTTTTATCTTCTTGAGTTCTTGCCTGCCATTTTTTTTTTATTATTTTAAGACGATTTTCTAAAAACTCAAACTTTTGGTCATTTTTTCTGTCTGAAGATTCTTGTATGACTTCATAGAGTGATTTTCTAGTCATCTCTATCGGCGTCATTGGAGATTCTGGAATAGAAAAATAAAACACTGTTTTATGCTGAATTCGACTAATGAAGCTGATTTCGACTAATTTTGTAGAAAATAAAAATAAAAAAATGGCGTGAATATGCGGGACATTTTCCTTTAAAATCCTTATCTAAAATAATGAAACTATATGTTACATCCAAAATCATAAGTTAACTCGGCTTAACTTATAAACAAAAACACCTTTAATTACAGAGTTTACTAAAAAAAAGTTGCATTTTTTATGGAGTACATTTAAGGTGCAAAATGTCACTTAAATAAAGTGTAAAACCAAAATAAACATGCTTTTATAAAGTAACGACATACCTTCTTCCAAAATATCCATAATGGTTATCACTTAATTTCACCAAACACATATTAAATGCAATTTAAAGATCACGTTTTAACTGTAGTGCCGAGAACAAAGACATACGATTCATGCAAGGACTGAGTTCCGACTGCTGCTACGGTTGGTGGAGAGGCGGTGTATGGCCAAATTGGCCGTTAAGTGACGTAATAGCTATTGGGCTCTCACGATACAATAGTTGTAAAGCAATATAACAAATTTCGAGTTTTCGACTTTTGATCGGGTTTTTAGATGAAATACTCGTCTGTGCGACGGCACGTTCGTGTTCCACGCGCACCTCAAAGAGAGTCAGCAAAAGGAAGGGGTCCGCAAGGGCCGACGCCTGCCGGGGCTGCGGGATTGTTCGAAAGAGATACCGTGGCTCCGGAACACAAAGGGCAGTGAAAGAACATGGATGGGTTTTAGTCAGTAGAAGTCTGACACTCCCTCCTGCTCCGGCCAGAGCGGGAGGAGTCATTTGATGATTTCCCATCCGAAAAAAAAGGTACAGTTAACCACACGGTGGTGACAGACACTTGGACCTTAAAGTGGTGTAGTACGGGAGTTTCAAAAGAACAAGAGGCACTGCCGCACGGCCTGTCTAAGATCCCTTACAGAACGACCTTCACCAAGCTGGTTAATGGATGAAAACTATTTTATATCAATAAATAAAAAAGTAATATAATATTTATAATATATAATAATTATATAATTTATAATATTTTTATATCAAATATTATGTCAATAAATATATTGCAATTGGGTTGACCAAAAAATTTTAGTCCAGAATATTATGAATTAGCAATTTAAAAATTAAATATATTTTTTAAACATTTCTCTGGTTTGGTTAATAGACAAATTCCATACCATTTGAAAGTATGACGCATATAGAATATATATAAACGTTAGGTTAACCGGTTAACCTAACATTTGCATATTCTATAGGCTATAGAATATGTAAAGTTATGAAGCCTATAGAATATGCAAACGTTAGGTTAACCTAACGTTTGTTTATTCTACAGGTTTCATACTTTCCATTGGTATGGAGTTTGTCTATTAGCCAAACCAGAGAAATTTGAAAAAAAAAATTGTAGTCTGGACTGAAATTTTTTAATCAACCCATTTGCAATATATTTTTTGACATATTTAATTTGATATAAAATACTTTCCATCCAATAATCAGCTCGGTGGCTCGGTGTTCTTTAAGGGATCCTATACTATTGTACTCACAATCGATTTCAGTCTTAAACAAAAGAATAACAACACTCTCTCTCCTCATTCATATTTCAACAAAACCATAATTTAAAATATATTTCTGCGAAACTGTATTTACATTATTTAAATGAAGTTTCACACGTAATGGCATTAATTTAATTAAACGTACCTGGGGACATCGGATGTTCCGTGCTTTGTTTTTAAAACAAGCTTAAAATATTGCAATGAGGATTACGTTCAATATTTCGCTGATTTTCGTCAGTTTTCTCTTTATCCAATTAAATATTAAAAGGTAGTTAATCAACGGTATGAAATCCAATAACGGATTTCGCAAATAATAATGAGGAACTTATTGGGTTTGAGGAAAATGAAGGTTAAATTGTATTGGGTGATCTTAATCGATTCGCTCAGATTCGCTCGTTGTAGCAACGAAGTCAAACGAGCAGTTTGTGGGTCAGCTATACGCGGAGTCGGAGCAGTCGGAGCAGTCTGTATGATGTCGGACGTAAAGAATAGCACCATCCCATATCTTCCCGTGGGTGTCGTAAGAGGTGACTAAGGGACTCACCAGAGAACGGGCAGCAGCGTTCTCTGTGCTTTTGTAACAACCGAACTGCGATCGCCAACCCGCCTGCCAAGCGTGGCGATTATGGCAAAACCCCCTTTGGGGGAGGCCTATGTCCAGCAGTGGATGTCTTTCGGCTGATATGTAGTACGCGGAGGGCTCTAGATGCTCTGCGTGTGCAGAGCAGACGCAATAATGGCCGTAATGGTCGTAATAATGGCTTCGGAGTGCTGTTGAGGTTGCCCAGGTTCTGCAGCGCGTCAAGCATGTTTGCTGCAGCACGAACTGACGACTTTTATGCCATTATGAGGAAAAAAACGGCATCCTTAATAGGCAGAGTGAGGGCTAGCCGCAACAGTATTTTGAAAACCCTAACTGAACAGCACGATGCACCGATAGTGAGACACTTTGTCCGGTTGCTCGTGTGGCAGGGATGAAAAATAATAGCAATAATTATGTGTGCTTATTTAATAAATACTAACACTTAGTTGATAAGTTTGTTTGTGTACTAACCATGCAGTGGAACGATGTTGTCAAATTAAATAAATATATTATAATTATAGAGCAGTGGTAACCCAGTGGTGGCGGTCCCGACTTACGAACAGTAAGTCATGGGTTCGAACCCAGACAGGCGCATTACTTTGTGTAATTTATTTCATCACCACTGCTCTCAAAACGGTGAAGGAAAACATCGTGAGGAAACCGGCATGTCCTAGAACCAAAAAAAAAATCGAAGACATGTGACATCTACCAATCCGCACTGGGCCTGCGTGGTGCCCATTCCCTCTCATAGAGAGGAGGCCTGTGTCCCAGCAGTGGGAATGTTAATAGGCTGGTGATGATGATGATGATTATTATTAAAATAATAGAAACAGGAAAAAGTTTATTTAATATAATTTATGTTAAGAGAATGAAAGAAAGAGAGTGAATTTTGTTGCTTGGAAGGCTCAAAAATAATTCTGTACTACGTAATAACATCACGCCTAAAATCCCTGAAGGGTTAGGTAGAGGTGTTCCTAATAGTACACCGCCATTTTGCCAGTTATGTTTAAGTCCCAAAAAAAACCCAAATTCACTTTTCTCGACGAGGGAATCGAGCCTAGGACCTCATGCTCAGCAGTCGCACTTGCGGCGACTAGACCAATGATAATGTATAACAAAATGAAAGAATTAGAAGTGAACGATGGCAAGCCCTGTGGTATCCGGCAGAGTAGAATAGAACCAACCCATTATACTCACGGGTGTCGTATAAGGCGACTAATGTCTGAGTCAGAACACCTTGCGCCTCCGTAGACCAGAGAATGGGCAGCAGCGTTTTCTGTTAGTCTTTCATCACTGCGATCTCCAATCCGCCCGCCAAGCGTGGAGATTACGGCAAATTCCTCCCATCATGGAAGAGGCTTATATCCTGCAGTGGACGTTATGGGCTGTTGTTGTTGTTGATGGCAAGAGATGACAAGCAGGCAATAATGGAATAAGACAATGTAACGCTATAACTCTAAGTAAAATGAGATAAAGGCTCCAAGTAAGGCAAAGATGATGAATAGGCCCCCCACATAGACACAAGAAAAAAACAGAAAACCATCAGTATGAAAATAAAAACCTTGCAACTTTTCCGTAAACACTAACCTATATTTCAAAATGACGCCTCAACAATTAGAAGTCCAAAAAAAAAAGCAAAACAAGTCACTGGTACACAATAATCACAATATTTCATAATAGCGTGATACGGTGGGGTGCGCGTGCACTTGTCGCTGTAATCGGTTCGAACCGCCCCTAACTGGTAATATCACACTTCGCCCGCGAACTGTGCCCGATAATTTTGCAGCAAACGCCCTAGAAAATATTGTTCTCATTATTTTGTTCGATTTTCACTGCAGAAGTCACTGCAGGTGAGCCGGATTTAGAAATGATTCTAGATTGCTATTGTGACTGAAATAAAAGGTCAGAACAACGGAACCAATAAAATACCTATGTTGTTAGAATCGTTGTACTTGATACTCTGTAGTTCCTACAATAAGAATTTTATCCGGAAAAAACCAAGACAGATCATTATAAACCTAGTATTTGTCCATACACATAATTAAGTTGAGATCGGCATCTAGTCAAAGTAATAATTCAGGTGATTTACTCAAAAAATACACTAGAACACACCTGTGATATTGAAGTAAACACAAGCAATTCAAGCTCAGTAGCAAAATTACGTCTCAAAAGCAAAATAACATTCAAAACATAAGTAAAAAAAACACTAGAAAAATGTTAAACACAAACACTCCCCAGATTACAACAGCGCTCAAAATCCATCCACAACAACAAAAGACTAACACTAAACAGAACTGCACGATCGACAACATAAACAAGCATTATGTTAACGATGCACCGAAGAGTTCCACAACCAATAAACTATACTCATTTAACTTTTCGCATAACACCACTATCTCCAAGCGCATTAATGCATGCAATATCACCGTGAGCAGTGTTTGTTCCCTTGTCTATAAGATTGATGTATTGCCGACGGTATACTCTCCCATAATTGGAGTGACTGACGGTCACTGCCACACAATTTCATAAATCAATGGCAAGTATGGCAGCCGTGTCTTCGTTGAAAGCTGTTTGTGCGATAGTACTGGCTTTGAATATGTATGTAGGCGTTTCATGTCTTTTGTGGGCTTCTGTCAATGTGTACATGTTTGCTTTGCAGGATTTGTTTGTCTGGAAGTGAAATTGTACTGACTGACCGTCATGATTACAGATATTCAGACTGGATGTTGAATCCTTTAATTTAGTAGCTTTGACTTCATTATCAATGCCAATAATACCTAGTAAAGTTTTCTCTAAATCGGTTCACTGAGTACAATCTAATTTTAGAGTTGTCCCTTACGAAAGTGGTTACGACAAAACTTAATATTATACAGCTCCGGTGTCCAATAATTCAATCTAACTTGTTTAACAACTGAGGGACCCAGACACAAGAGCCTGCCTCAAAAAACTTCCAGAACTTTCCCACCTGACCGCTAAATGTTAGCTGACGTAAACACCACTAAAACTCAACACCTAGTTCGAAACTTCACTAACCTTTTGCACGAAAGTAGTTAATTTTATCGGAACAAGACTAACAATTAGTCAGTGATTTCGCGTTTCGATTTAAGGTGTTTTATTGCGCTCACACCCGAAAGTTCCTAACATTCCACAACAATGTTACATTTAATGTGGACCTTAGCATATACAAAGATACAAAACCTTATTTTTAGACAGATAAAGTCCAAAATGGATCCCCGAAAAATCTGCTGAAGAACACGTTAGCTTGGTCGAATAAATATCTTTTTCCGGGAGATTCTTTATCGTGTCCGGAATGGTTCCGGTGCTGATGTAAAAATAATTGTTCAGAACCCTCTTTTTATGGGTTCCGTCAGTCGGATAAACGTGAAGCTGGATTTCTGGGAGTGGATTTAGATATTTTATCGTTTACATTGCGATACGATATTACGCAAGCTTATGTAAATGAACAAGAAAATCTCAGTAGTTATATGTATCTTGGGTCTTAAAATTCTGAGCTCATTTTCGTAAATCGAGGTAAGCTTTTCTGCGTAATTCTTTTAGCAAATATAATTCGGTGTCTGCTTTTAAGAATTTTTTAATCTTAATATGTCAGAGAAATGTTTTTTGCTTGTAAAGTTAAAATGTTTCATTTCGTTGGATGGAATGGAAGTAAATAAACATTGAAATTGAAAAAATGGTTGTCTGTAAAGTCGGTTTACGGACGAGAATTTTTCTTGATAACGTAATTTTTCATAATATTAGTGAATTTAACTTAAAAAAAAAAAACAAAATTCAAAATTTCATCCCCCTTTTCACCCCCTTAGCTTTAAATTAATTTTCAATCGTCCGCCTTAGTACAAAATTTTAAGATCCTAACTTTAAAATTAACGGACTTTCATACAAACTTTCATACTACTTTTTTACTATTTAACTCCCATATAGGTCGAATTTCGAAAAATCCTTCCTTATTCCTTGTCTACATTATAAAGGAAATCACTGTGCATAATTTCAGTTTTCTAGGTCCAAAGGCTTGGGCTGGGCGTTGATCGACTGGCGCGCGGAACAGTGTGTCACTTTTTCGTGCGTGCAGCGGTGCGGTGCGGTGTTCATCGATAAGACGTCATCACGTCAAATAATAGATATGACAGATAAACTTTGTGACTATTCAAAGAAGTGAAAGAAATTTTTGCTTTAGATTGATGAAAAGAAAATGTTCTTTCAGTATACTTAATTTTATAAAACTCCCAACTGTAAGGAATTGTTTCAAGAGAGAAATAATTATGATATCTGACTCCAAGATTTACTTGCCTAGTTGAACTAAGTCGATTTCACAGCGGCCATTACACGAACTACGAACGGATTATCGAAAGTGCGAATCCAACTTTGAAACTCTCCTTCGGAAAGTGACTTTGGTACTCCGGCACAATGGCATACATTAACTCTTTGCGAGAGATTTATTTGAATATTTAATGCAACGTGTTCCTATTATTCTGGGAACGATTTTAAGACTGTTGTAAGTATAAAAGGGTACGCGGAAGAATACTTCAATCTAAAAGAATCGATACATTTATGTAAGTTATACTATTTAATTATGCATGAAGAAAAAATCGTGTACAAGTGTAGTGTCCTAGCTTGGAAATACTCTTTTTTTATGATGATCAATAAAATATTTGTTGTGACCTTTTATATTCTAGAGCTTTTGTGAAACAAAGGAAGTAGCGAAGGTACAGTTAAAAACTGTAGCAGTAATAGCTAGTGGTGTGACCGTCGCGTCGAACTGCCAAGTCATAGACGAAGTTCGAACCCATAAGACACGTACCTCTGATTTTTCAGATTCATGTGCCTGTAGTTTTCCTTCACCAAAGCAAGTGATAATTATACAATACGTATAATTATCACTTTATATTCGTGAGGAAACTAGCATGCCTGAGAGATATTTCGCGACCGCATGTAAAGCCTAGTCAGAGGTCTATGGGTGGCATAAAAACTCTGAAACCAGGTTAGGCACTAACTACACGAAAAAAGAAGTTAAAAACTTGAAGAAACGTTGCATCTAAATATATAAAAGAAGAAACTGACTGACTGACTGACACATCTATCAAACCACAGCCCAAACCGCTGAGTCTAGAGATTCCAAATTTGGCACATTGGTTCCTTATGTGGTTTAGGGGTGCACTAAGAAAGGATTTTTCAAAATTCACCCCCTAAGGGGGTTAAACGGGGCTCCAAAGTTTGTATGGGGAAACAAGATTAGTTAGACTATATTATTCGAAACTTCACAGGAGTACTCCTATCGATAAATGAGTTAACATTTGTGTTTTAGGTTTGATGTGGTGATAGCGATGGTGATGGGGATTGTGATGGTTAGTGTGATAATGATGGTGATTGTGATAATAATGGTGGTTGTGATAGTGATGGTGATTGTGATAGTGATGGTGATTGTGATAATGATGGTGATTGTGATAATGATTGTGATAATTATGGTGGTTGTGATAGTGATGGTGATTGTGATAGTGATCGTGGTTGTGATAGTGGTGGTGATTGTGATGATAATAATAAATTGTAATGATTATGAAATTTGGCACATAGATAGTGTATAACCTGGATTAACATGTAGGACACTATTTATCCCTTTAGTATGATTCAGTGGGACAGTTACCGAACTGCACGCGGGCGAAGCCGCGGGCAACAGCTAGTAGCTATATAAATTATTTGTATTGATACTTTATAGGGTGTAAAACACCTGAAAGACACTTGTTCTCCCCGTCATTGCGATATTTTTTTTGTTCTACACCGTACCTGGGAACCTTCTAGTTACGGAGATATTGGGGGTCAAAGTTCCGACTTTTTGACAAGTTTTTTTTTTAATACAAGTGTTTAATGTAAGATATTTACTTTAAACACCTCCACGACCCCCGTACTATTCAATTCATCCATTAGCACAATTTTTTGAGTGCGTTACATTGAGTTCTACCACAAAACATGATTTTTCACCCCACAATAAAAAGTCGTTTCCCAGCAATAATTTTTGCGTAAAGTTACTTAGTTTGATGTACAAAATGCTTGGTTGACGGCTTCGTGATGAGGTCTTTTACACCCTGTATAATACTACATCACATTTACTGTGTGTACTCACAGTAAATGGAAAAATTCCACTATCATAGGAAGTACAAAATCTCCCAAAATAGAACAGCCTCGCAAAACAAAGTCCAGAAACAATAAACAGAATAAAATCCTTCCCAGAGTCTCCACTATAGCTAAAAGCATTTTAGCTTACTTTCAAAGTTGGTAAGTAAATAATAAAATTTCCTACCGTTAATTTTCCGTCTCTTCGCTGAGTCGTTGGGCCATCTAAAAACTTTCTCCTGTCGGTCTCTAGAAAGTTTTACTATGGGCCGTTCAATCAATGGGCTGACTGGTGTTTCAGGGCAGTTTTTCTTTTAGCTATGATAGAAAGATGATGTGAGGAGCTCTAAATAAGCTCAAAAATTTTGAATTATGTTATTACTTTTATAAAAATCTTGGACAAATTGAACGCAACCATTTATAGGTACCACGTTCAAGAGCTGCTAATGAGATGATTACCGTGAAATCTTAACACTGACAGTTCTTGAACTCCTTTTAAATCTGCTAAACATATTCACTTTCATTGGTGAAATCTAGCCGCTCTTAATCCACACTGGCCATTTTACAAAATTCATGAAAAGATTCCAAATTATAAAATATCCGTTCGTATATAATATTGTGATAAAAATCCACATTGCTCCTATATTTTCACAAACTATAGCGTGAGTAGCTGCCACTAAACACAATGTTCTACAGGCCACTAAAGAAAAGAAAAAAAAAAGACGTTCGAAAGACAAACTTCAACAACTATCAAAATGAGATCTAGGGTTGGGTTTTATCATAAGTTTTCTTACAACATTAACATGCAAACATAGGTAAAAATCCTTACACAAAAAGAAAAATCCATCTGCAATCAAATTCGTATCTTGCGTTATAAATATTACGGTTGTATTCAACTTAGCATCATTGAAGGTCACTGTTATAAGGTCAAGGCCGTTTGCCTTGTGCAGTTAAAGTAGAACGACTTACATTGACTTAATTGTACCGTGTCAGACATTAACTACTTCTGTCAGAGAGTTTAAATGGGGTGGCTTTGTAGTTACATTTAGATATCCTGCTTTACTGTAGTGCATGCGGGAGTGACGCAATTGTATACTCTAGTTAGTGCCAGTTAAGGTCAAAATAGTGGTCATTGACCCACCTACATTTATTAAACTTCTTAACTTTGAAAACCAAAAATAAGCCTGTTCAAGTCTGGAATCGTCATCTATCGTTATCTTCAACATTTTTTGTAATGAAAAACGATACATGATTTATTTGTTTTGGTTCGGTCGGAGAGATATTAGGGAAAGGGCAATGACCGCTATTCTCATCTTAACTGGCACCAACAAGCTATTCATTTGTTTTAAAGCTTAAAATTGCACTACGTTTTGTTTCGTTGACAATAGTAGAAGATATTGTTTCGCTCATTCATGGTGGAAATGGTGCAGGTGGTTCCATCGAACTACCAAGTTATAGGTTTCAAGTCCGAACCCAAGATACGCAGTACGCACCTCTGCTTTTTAGGATTCATGTGCATGTTCTATAATTATCACTTGCTTCGGTGAAGGAAAACATCGTCGGGAAACCAGCATGCCTGAGACCCCACCCCCCCCCCCCCCTTCCCTCACCCTGATGTCTGCTTCTCGATGGCATGTAAAGTCAAGTCAGAGGCCCATGGGCGCCATAAAAACTTTGAAACCAGGTTGGGCACTAACCACACGATAAGGAAAGATGGTGAAAATCGTGCTATGCGGAACCCCACAGAGCACGATTTCCACCATCTAATTGAGCTCACAAACCAGTGAGCTCAATCTTCTCAGTGTGAATACCACTTCTTAGCATAACCTTATTAAATACGGTGGCACATCTTTCAATTTAAATCTTTGTTTGTTGCTTTTTTTGTGTAAGTTACTACGACTCCCCTCTTTGTACTACTTACTATAAGGTGACGCATTTCAATCAAAAGTAAACGTCACATATTATATCAAAGTATTAAAACAACATTGTGTAAATCAATCAAGATTTATTTTATACAGCAGTACCTGTAAAAAAAAACCTTAATTGAGAAGTCTCGCTGTAGCAATAAAGGCTCTACCACACAGGCGCGTTATTATCGCTCAATAATATCGCATGCGTTATTGCGATCATGCGTCCCGATTCCTTGCACACAACTGCGTTTTTATCGTCCGATATTTCTATTTAGTATTCGTGTTTTTCGTATTGTGGTATGGTGGTTATGGTCAGTCTGTATGGTGTCGGATGTAAAAAATAGCACCATCCCATAAGTATCTTCCCGTGGGTGTCGTAACAGGAAGGTATCGACTAAGGGACTTACTTACCAGAGAATGGGCAGCAGCGTTCTGTGTGCTTTTGTAACAACCGTACTGCGATCGCCAACCCGCCTGCCAAGCGTGGCAATTATGTCAAAACCCCCCCTTTGAGGGAGGCCTATGACGACGTCCAGCAGTGGACGTCTTTCGGCTGAAATGATGAATGATGATGATTCGTGTTTTTTGATAGTTTTTTTTTACGTTATCGCAGCTGTGTGTAGGATCGCATGCGTCTCAATACCAAATGTTCTAAGAACTCATATCGGAAAATAGCAGGACGCAGAAACGCAAGCGTCCTACTTCTATTGCGTCGTTATTATCGCAGCAGTGTGTAACTTCGTAGCCGTCATAATACAAAAACAGCACCCCTAGCCAAGTTACAAACGTTTCGTATCGATTCTCTTTCTACAATCGTAAGCGATTGTAGAAAGCGCTAAATTGGTAGCCAAGTTGACACGACTGACTCGATCGCTCGTTCTCTAATGTCTGTAGTAAAAATCTACACTTTAGTCTATGGTGAGCGTTCCTACCAAAGAGTTTAGCGATCAACATTGTAGAAACGATAACATTCTATTCTATAATTTTGAACGATGTAAACTTGTCTACGAATTTTCTATTCGTTTGTGTTGATCACGTGATTTAACGTTGAGAGGATGTCATTCCCATTCATTTGAATAGTTTTCTAATAAGTAGCGTTAACGATTGTAGATTGTCAACTTGGCTAGGGGTGCAGATATAATAATAATAAACATTTTATTTCTCTTCCACAAAGGTGCCTTAAAATATGTATCTATACTACATCAGATAAATCCTTTGTGGGAGACTCCAATCTGCACTAGGAAAACCCTGTCACACAGATTACCAGCCCCCCCCCAAAACAGTATTAAATCACGATTTCGCAATAACGCATACGATATTATCGACCGATAATAACACGCCTGTGTGGTAGAGCCTTAAAGCGATACTGAATACCAGTGAAACATGAATAACACGAGCACATAACACAGCATCACCACGTAAAATAAATAAGTACCGTAAAACCCAGTCTTTCGAAACACCGACCATTCCCCACATATTTTAAAGCCACACAATTTATATCAATTAATCAGTCCACAAGCACAATCTGTTATCAGTCCGGCAGAAAGAAATCTGCTGGGGACACATTTTTTTATTGCCGTTTAGGGGTGGGCCAAAATCGGGCATTTTAAAACTGTCATTAATCATAACCACAAAGCATCTATTGTCCTAGAGGATCGCAATACATTTATCATAAGTGATTCAGTTGAAACAGACTACAATGGTGGTAGCGATTTATGAAATCTCACATATCCTTCATATGGTTTTTATGATGGCCGTTCGGACATAACTGGTTTCAAAGAGCATTATGAATATTTTGGGGGTATTTGGGACACCTTTTTGGTTAACGAGGATGTGAGTTTTGTATTAATTGAAATTCCAGGGCTGAAAAAATATTTTCACTTGAAATGGGAAACATTAAAATTATCTTGCTGTATTTTAAATAAATGTTACGTCACATATAGTTTATATTTTTATTTATTATAATTTTCCCGGAAGACGTTGCGTTGGCAGCCCTCCCACTAGGTGGACCGATGACCTGGTGGAGGTTGCGGGAATCCGCTGGATGCGAGTCGCACGGGACCTGTCAATGTGGCGACACTTGGGGGAGGCCTATGTCCAGCAGTGGACGTCTTTCGGCTGAAATGATGATAATGATGATGATTGTTTTTGTTTATTTTATGAAAATAATAACATTACACAACATAACATCATGCCTGTAATCCCGAAAGGTTTAGGCAGAGGTGTACCTAATAGTACCCTCAGCCATTTTTCCCTAGTTATGTTTAAGTCTCATGTAATAGAGGGCGACCCTATTGCCATCAACCGGGCGCAAATATAGACTAATTCTAAATTCCTAATGGAAAACCGAATAACACTGCCCAACCTGGGAATCGAACCCAGCACCTCATGCTCAGCAGTCGCGCATACGAGTCGGTCACGGTCACTAGACGAACGAGACAGTCGAAAATAAATATACCTACTTACTTACTATTACTAGGTATAAATATACTTACTTACTATTACTAGGTATAAAAATGGTGAATAATGTTGGTCCCCGTAGACCTCGTACAAAAACATTTGGGAAAGGCTGTGCCAAGTACGTAGGTAACTGAAATACCTAAGTCGAATCGAGAACGTAAACAACTTTTAGAAGGCAGTTCAAGAAAGAAATAGAAGAAGTACATAAGCCTACAATTTTCCAAATAGGTACTCAAGCACATAACGACGAACAAATTACTGTTTATTCACCTAGAAGATATTGGGCAAGTTGGTACTACACATAGATAAAAGGAAATTACTACATAATGGAATATTTCTATTCTTTTATCATAAATATCAAGGATAGCAGAAACTTACCTATGTACATCGAAGTGGAAGAAATGAAATTTTCCAAAGGACTGGGAATAAACGATAATGTTCCACATTTCCACCTTAGAAAATAAGGCCAGTGACCTATTACAATTTTCAGAGCGGAATTACAGGAGATCGAAAACGATAAACCGAACAATAAAATGAGAGGAATAAATTGGGAAGACGGGGCTTAAATTTATTTGTAATTACTTGGATAATTTAGGTGAACTTTACCACGTTAGGTTAAATTGTACTGAAGTGTCTCGCAAATAGTTTGTTGCCTTGTGACCAGTGTATTTGTTATTACGTGGATAATATATGCGAACTTTACCACGTTAGGTAAAATTGTACTGGAATGTCTCGCAAATAGTTTTTGGCTGTGTGACCAGTATATTTGTTATTACGTGGATAATATAAGTAAACTTTACCACGTTATGTAAAATTGTAGGTAGTGGAGTGTCTCGCAAATAGTTTGTTGCTGTGTGACCAGTGTATTTGTAATTACGTGGATAATATATGTGAACTGCGGGGTATAACGCAGAACCCATGCCCAGGGATACGGGTGAAGACCTTAACGGTGGGAAGAGCGGAGACAACAGCTGTCAGTACGGTCCAACCAGCGGAGAAGGCGAGCCACAGGGGCGTAGTACCTGGATCCTGGTGGAGGGCAGCGGTAGCTACCAGTACTGTGGTGAAGCGCAAGAACAATATGTTCTGAATCGGTTCACTAACAGATTTCTACAGACACTGAGTCTGTAGTACCGCGATGTAGAAAGCAACGGGATACTACTACATTATCTTTTCCCACGAGAGTTGAACGATGAAAATGCAAGACAATAGAAACGTACGTTTGCCTGACGATCCGCGTAGCAACCGGCGCTTTGAGCTTTCCGGGACTCAGAGTGTGAAATTGGCTACCGGCCGAGGGAGTGTAGGCAACCAGGCATCCCTCGGAAAGCATGCGACTGGAAGAGAACAATTCCAATTACGCAAGAACACCCGCATAGGCACATGGAATGTACGAGGAATCCTGGATGAGGGTAAATTACACATCCTGGATCAAGAGCTCGAACGATGTGGCTCCATCATTACCGGATTAAGCGAGACTCATTGGAAGAGTAGTGGTCACCGAGACTTAGATAAACATACGATCTATTATTCAGGAGACAATTCCAGTAGCTACGCTGGAGTGGCCATTACGATTCCCAAACTGTGGACTAAGGCGGTTTTGGGTTATAACCCTGTCTGCAACAGAATCATTACAATGAAACTTGGTGCATCTCCCACCCCGCTGAACATTATACAGGTCTATGCACCCACCAGCGCGGCGAAAGATGAGGACGTAGAAAGCTTTTACAATGACTTAGAATCTTCAATAGCAACAATACCAAATAGAGAATTGCTTATCATACTTGGCGATTTTAACGCAAAAGTGGGTGACACACGGATGGACGTGGGACTGCGGAGCATTGTAGGCAACTATGGTCTTGGCCAAAGAAATATTCGGGGAGAGAGATTAATACAATTCGCAGCTGACAACAATTTCGCCATAACGAATACAATGTTCCAGCAACACCACAGACGACTGTACACCTGGACGTCCCCTGATGGGAAGCACCGGAACCAAATTGACTATATACTTATAAGATCTAGATGGCGAAGTTCAATTATGAACGCACACACACTGCCCGGAGCTGACTGTCAATCGGATCATCAACTTCTTGTATGCAACTTGAAACTTAAGCTACGTAACTCCATTCCTCGCAAAGCTAATAACAAGCTGGAAATAGTAGATCAAACGGCTTTTATAAACCAACTGTAGGCCGATAGTATCACATGGAAGTCATTAGCACTAAATGATGACCCCGACTCACTCTGGCAATCCGTAAAAGAGCAAATAAAAAAGACTGTAGACACAGCCTACCCATATTAAAGACAAACACCAACACTGGATGTCAGACGACACTTGGCGCCTAGTTGAGCGCCGTCGTGAAATGAAGGCCAAGGGAGCATCTGTCCAGGACTTGAATTCGATGAGTGCACAGATTCAATCTTCTTCTCGCAGAGATCAGAATAAAAATCTGAAAAATATCTGTCTAGAGTTGGAAAAAAATGCAGAACGCCACGAAACTAAAGACTTATTTAAGAAGATTCATACTATAACCCGTCAATTCAAACCCAAAACCTGGGCTATAGAGGATTCAAATGGAGCCACCGTAACAGAAATCAAGGATATTGTGGGCGTATGGAAAGAATATTGCGAGAAACTGTTCACCAATAACAGCATGACGTCATCATGTAACACTAGCACACCATCACATAATGCTGTGGAACCATCCATACTCAAAAGTGAAGTTCGTGCCGCAATTGATCACCTGAAAAGGAATAAAGCTGTAGGAGCTGATGACATCCCCATAGAAATATTCAAAGCAATGGGCGAATGCGGAGTCAATATGATGCATATTATTTGTAATCGCGTCTGGGAGTCCGGGAAATGGCCTCAAGACTGGGCACACTCCGTGTTCATACCACTACATAAGAAGGGATCGACGAAGAAATGCAGCAACTATAGACTCATTGCCTTAATTTCACACGCCAGCAAAGTTTTCCTTCACATCGTCAACACCAGACTGCAAGCTTTTCTGAATCCCGAAATAGCTCCAGAGCAAGCGGGATTCGTCAAGGGCCGAGGGACAAGGGAGCAGATTTTAATTCTTCGACAGATAATCGAAAAGTGTAGAGAGTTTAATATCCCACTCTATATTTGCTTTGTCGACTTTCGCAAGGCCTTTGACACCGTTCAATGGGATAAATTGTGGGACGTACTCATACAAATGGGAGTGCCTAACCATCTAGTCGGTATCATACGCCGACTTTATGAGGACGGAACTGCGACTGTTCGGATAGACGACGTTGACTCGAAAACTTTTCAGACACATGCTGGTGTTCGACAGGGATGCATACTGTCTCCACTCCTATTCAATACGTATACGGAGTGCATTATGAGAATTGTTTTAGAGCAATGGGACAAAGGCATTTCGGTGGGAGGCCGGAAGACATCAAACTTGAGATACGCCGATGACACTACTCTTTTCGCTCAAACAAAGGAAGATATGGAACACCTGTTGATACTGCTGGAGACAACGAGCCTCTCCTTCGGACTTGCAATCAACAGAGATAAAACCAAGATGATGATTGTGGACCGAGCCGAACTAAATCAACCTGACATCCGTATGATTGGTAACTGTGAGATTGTTCAATCTTATGTGTACCTTGGTTCCACAATCACGAACACTGGGGGGTGTGAGGATGAGATTCGAAGGAGATGCGCCATCACAAGATCTGCCGTTGATAAGCTCAAAAGAGTCTGGGCCAGTCATAATATCACCAAAGCCACAAAAGCCCGCCTGATGAGAAGTTTGGTTTTTCCAATATTTCTGTACGGCGCAGAAACATGGACGGTTCGCCTCAAAGACCGTCGCAAAATCGATGCACTCGAAATGTGGTGCTGGCGACGACTGCTGTGGATCCCTTGGACGGCGTTTCGGACCAATGTTTCGATCTTGGAAGAACTAAGGATCAAGGAGAGGTTATCATCGACTGTACAGATGCGAATCCTCAAATACTTCGGCTACATTGTGCGAAATGAACGCTCCATGGAACGACTTGTTGTCCAGGGGCAAGTAGAAGGCAAGAGGTCACGCGGTCGATCCCCTACGCGTTGGACAGACCTTATAAAAGCTGCAACACAAACGTCCATAGTCCAAAGCTCCCGAGACGCTGAAGACCGCAACAAGTGGAGGCGCATAGCAAGGGCTACATCATCCAAAGAGAAAAGTGCATCATCTTCAACCACGACCATTCTGTCAAGAATGTACGACTGAGGAGGAGAGGTATGTGAACTTTACCACGTTAGGTAAAATTGTACTGGAGTGTCTCGCAAATATTTTGTTGCTGTGTGACCAGTGTATTTGTAATTACGTGGATAATGTATGTGAACTTTACCACGTTAGGTAAAATTGTACTGGAGTGTCTCGCAAATATTTTGTTGCTGTGTGACCAGTGTATTTGTTATTACGGGGATAATATAAGTAAACTTTACCACGTTAGCTAAAATTGTACTGGAGTGTGTCGCAAATAGTTTGTTGCTGTGTGACCAGTGTATTTGTTATTACGGGGATAATATAAGCAAACTTTACCACGTTAGGTAAAATTGTACTGGAGTGTGTCGCAAATAGTTTGTTGCTGTGTGACCAGTTTATTTGTAATTATGTGGATAATACATGTGCACTTTACTATGTTAAGTAAAATTGTACTGAAGTGTCTCGCAAATAGTTTGTTGCTGTCGGACCAGTATATTTGTAATTACGTGGATAATACATGTGAACTTTACTACGTTAGGTAAAATTGTACTGGAGTGTCTCGCAAATATTTTGTTGTTGCGTGACCATTCAAAAATTTTGAGTACCTATGAATAATAATAATTCCTGTTGTTTGCACCTCACATCAGCTGTTGGACGTAACTGAGAGTGTCAAACCCGACGCCAAGGGCTGACTCAATTTAAATTGTCATCGACAATCTTAGAAGAAGTATAACTAAATAACATAACATAAGATCACGCCTGTAATTTCCGAAGGGTTAGGCAATGGTGTAGCTAATAGTACACTCACATTTCGCCAGTTAAGAGTAAGGTAAGGCCAAATAATCGATGGATGGACTGTGTGAAAGATGACATGGCTAAAAAGCTTGTGAATACTAAGATGACGCCTTATGGAGAAGTATGACCAATCTATACTATCTATAATATCTATACTATTAATATTATAAAGATGAAAGATTTGTATTTTTGTGTGTATGTTTCTCATGAATAAACTCAAAAACTACTGCGCCGATTTCAAAAATTCTTTACTCACTCTCATTAGAAAGCATGTAGCTTTCTAATGAGAGTGAGTAAAGAATTTTTGAAATCGACAGCAACAAACTATTTGCGACACACTCCAGTACAATTTTACCTAACGTGGTAAAGTTTGCTTATATTATCCCCGTAATAACAAATACACTGGTCACACAGCAACAAACTATTTGCGACACACTCCAGTACAATTTTAGCTAACGTGGTAAAGTTTACTTATATTATCCCCGTAATAACAAATACACTGGTCACACAGCAACAAAATATTTGCGAGACACTCCAGTACAATTTTACCTAACGTGGTAAAGTTCACATACATTATCCACGTAATTACAAATACACTGGTCACACAGCAACAAAATATTTGCGAGACACTCCAGTACAATTTTACCTAACGTGGTAAAGTTCACATACCTCTCCTCCTCAGTCGTACATTCTTGACAGAATGGTCGTGGTTGAAGATGATGCACTTTTCTCTTTGGATGATGTAGCCCTTGCTATGCGCCTCCACTTGTTGCGGTCTTCAGCGTCTCGGGAGCTTTGGACTATGGACGTTTGTGTTGCAGCTTTTATAAGGTCTGTCCAACGCGTAGGGGATCGACCGCGTGACCTCTTGCCTTCTACTTGCCCCTGGACAACAAGTCGTTCCATGGAGCGTTCATTTCGCACAATGTAGCCGAAGTATTTGAGGATTCGCATCTGTACAGTCGATGATAACCTCTCCTTGATCCTTAGTTCTTCCAAGATCGAAACATTGGTCCGAAACGCCGTCCAAGGGATCCACAGCAGTCGTCGCCAGCACCACATTTCGAGTGCATCGATTTTGCGACGGTCTTTGAGGCGAACCGTCCATGTTTCTGCGCCGTACAGAAATATTGGAAAAACCAAACTTCTCATCAGGCGGGCTTTTGTGGCTTTGGTGATATTATGACTGGCCCAGACTCTTTTGAGCTTATCAACGGCAGATCTTGTGATGGCGCATCTCCTTCGAATCTCATCCTCACACCCCCCAGTGTTCGTGAAATTCTTTACTCACTCTCATTAGAAAGCATGTAGCTTTCTAATGAGAGTGAGTAAAGAATTTTTTGAACTTTTCACTTCGAGTAACATAAGCTATATTTTATCCCCGCACTCCCATGGGAACGGGAACTACGCGGGTAAAACCGCGAGACGTCCGCTAGTAATATTATAAAGAGGAAAGGACAACTCAAGAACTACTCAATCGGTTGTAAAAATTCTTTCACCATTAGAAAGCTACATTTTTACTAAGTAACATAGACTATAAATTATATTGATATAAAACAAATAAGAAAGCCGAGCTATCGCGATTTTCGCGGACGAAGTCACGGGCGAAGTGCTAATCCCAAATAAATTGGGAAAACGATACCAAAGAGCGAGTAGAAATTATGTTAACTAATTTAGTGAATAGCAATGAACACAACAAAGCTACAGCTGGCATTGTTAAAACATAAACACTGAAATAACTTCCCTACTCAATCAAACAAAAATGAAAACTAACATACACTAAAAAAACGAAATGTACGTAAGCAATAACATAACCTGAAAAAAGGGGTCGGGTGGTAACGAAATGAAGCCCAAGTGGAGCACAAATAAATCAGTTGGCGTGCGCGAAATCACGTCCGATCTAACGCAGCTTGTTAACGCGAGTAAACTTGTTCTCCCGCTATAGTGCGACTGAATAAAAGTTTGGCGTTGGCGTACTTACTATGTCATCTTATACTTCCACATCATCTGCCTAGCCTTTTCCCAACTGCTTTTTAATGCGAGTAAACTTGTTCTCTCGCTTCAGTGTGACTGAATTAAAGTGTGGTGTTGGCGTACTTACAATGTCATCTTATACTTCCTCATCATCTGCCTAGCCTTTTCCCAACTGCTTGTTAACGCGAGTAAACTTGTTCTCTCGCTTCAGTGTGACTGAATTAAAGTGTGGTGTTGGCGTACTTACAATGTCATCTTATACTTCCACATCATCTGCCTAGCCTTTTCCCAACTGCTTGTTAACGCGAGTAAACTTGTTCTCCCGCTATAGTGCGACTGAATAAAAGTTTGGCGTTGGCGTACTTACTATGTCATCTTATACTTCCACATCATCTGCCTAGCCTTTTCCCAACTGCTTTTTAATGCGAGTAAACTTGTTCTCTCGCTTCAGTGTGACTGAATTAAAGTGTGGTGTTGGCGTACTTACAATGTCATCTTATACTTCCTCATCATCTGCCTAGCCTTTTCCCAACTGCTTGTTAACGCGAGTAAACTTGTTCTCTCGCTTCAGTGTGACTGAATTAAAGTGTGGTGTTGGCGTACTTACAATGTCATCTTATACTTCCTCATCATCTGCCTAGCCTTTTCCCAACTGCTTGTTAACGCGAGTAAACTTGTTCTCTCGCTTCAGTGTGACTGAATTAAAGTGTGGTGTTGGCGTACTTACAATGTCATCTTATACTTCCACATCATCTGCCTAGCCTTTTCCCAACTGCTTGTTAATGCGAGTAAACTTGTTCTCTCGCTTCAGTGTGACTGAATTAAAGTGTGGTGTTGGCGTACTTACAATGCCATCTTTTACTTCCTCATCATCTGCCTAGCCTTTTCCCAACTATGTTGGGGTCGGCTTCCAGTCTAACCGGATGCAGCTGAAGACCAGTATTTTACATAGAGCGACTGCCTATCTGACCTCCACAACCCAGATAGTACTGGGTAATACGATGCCCCTTGGAAAGACTGGTTGTCAGACTTTTCGGACCACTGACTACCTGTAACGACTGTCAAAGATCTACAACAAACAGCCGGGACTAACAGCTTTCCTAGGCACGGAGGAAACTCGGTATGTAAAGGTGGTCACCCATCCACAGACCAACCTAGGCGAGCACGGCTTAACCTAAAGATCGACCTGAGCGGCTGTTATTATTTAGCCACGAGCTCGTCCCATCATCTTATACTTCCTACTTATAATAATATTATATAATAGAATTATAGATGCGAAAGCTTGTGAGTGTGGATGTATGGATGTTTGTTACTTATTTAAGCAAAAACTACTGAACGCATTTGGATGAAATTTTGCACAGAGATAGTTTATAACCTGGATTAACACATAGGAAACTTTTTATCGCGGTAGTAAGATCCCATGGGACAATTATCAAACTTCACGCGGGCGGAGAGAGCTGGCAGAAGCTAGTTGTATGGAGCTTGATGTGCAGCTCGGGGATGTCTAGGGGCTGGTTATCTTCCTCAGACAGTGAAAGGCCAAATTCTTGAGGGGCACAGTTTATTGCTCACAACACATGGACGCACACAGTACAGTAGTATTTCGGTATATCACTTTAATCACGGAAATGGTCCTTTTACTATAATTGTAATTGTAGGTTATAAAATGTACGGACGCGCACGCCGAGGCAACGGAAGAGAATTGACTTTTACAATGTTGCCAAAACCAAAATATAAAATAATTTTGTTGATGTTGCCAACATTAGTTAATAAATAAACTCTCCCTTTTTTCCCATGAAGGTAGGCAGAACTACAGAAATGCACCTGCTACAATCCTTCCTTACTCTTTTTAGGGTTCCGTACCCAAAGGGTAAAAACGGAACCCTATTACTAAGACTTCGCTGTCTGTCCGTCTGTCCGTCTGTCTGTCACCAGGCTGTATCTCATAAACCGTGACAGCTAGACAGTTGAAATTTTCACAGATGATGTATTTCTGTTGCCGCTATAACAACAAATACTAAAAACAGAATAAAATTTATATTTAAAGGGGGGCTCCCATACAACAAACGTGATTTTTTCATAATAATTGGTACGGAACCCTTCGTGCGCGAGTCCGACTCGCACTTGGCCGGTTTTTTGGTTTATCCATGTTGCTACATCTAGTTGCAACTGTCAAATATGCTAGTTGCGAGTACTACACAACTAATCTCTCTATAGAACAACAGCTAGATATCTTCTTTCTCTATAAGAGTAGAGGAACAATGAATGGACTTAGTGTGTTAGAAAAGAGGTGTTTGATTAGTTTACGAGTTCTAAAGACGTATGGAAGAAGAATACCTACTGCACTAACCCCAAATACGGAATAAAGGCAAAAGGATGATAGTGACTACGAGTAACTTTAAATCAGGTTAACTTTTCCTTTTTTTTTCCTTTTTATAGGGTTCCGTACCTCAAAAGAAACCCTTATAAGATCACTTTCTTTTCTGTCTGTCCGTCCGTCTATCACCACCAATTTTCTCAAGAACGGGTAGACCTAGCAAGTTGATACCAGAATTTATACCAGACACTGAAGTCTATAGTCCCTATTAGGTGTATAAAAATTAAGGTCCTGACTCAACATGATAAAAAGATATATGAGCAAAGGAGAATGCCCATTTTTCTACTGACCGCCGTTGCGCATCAAAACTTTTTGTATGATAGCATAAATTGAATATAAAAGAGGGGTGATGTCGTACTTTCTAAGGAAAAAAAATATCCATTTATTTTGTGGGGGTTTTAGTTGTTTTTTGATTTTCTGTTCAGTTTTGAGGTTAGTTTTGTAACGAACCTTCCACTAAAAGCAGCAGCCCATTACAACAGTATGACTTGAATTGACATAAGACACGAACAGTACGCAATGATAAGTTATTTATAAGCACAACAAACTCAACAACTATCGATGCACAAGTGAAAACAAAAGTTCGGTGTTGTTTTGTTTGTTTGACAAATTGACAGAGACAGTTCACATATCACATTGTGATAGTGTTACCATCAGTCAATATAAATCACTCTGACTGTCAATTAAAGAAAGATTTAGCAAAGTAATATTATCTATAGGATGTGAACTAAGAAAATATGTTATTTCAATTGTGCTAATTAAAAATATAAATAACGAGGATAAAGTCATAGTTGAATTTATTTTTAAAACTGAGTGACGGATTATGTCCCAGGTTTTAATAAATTGGCAACATTGATTTTACCAAAATACGCCATTTTAAAAAGTAAGCAATAAAATCCAATACTGTAGCTAATAAAATACAAAATAGTAACCCCACATACGATTTCGTTCAAGTGAACTAAGAGAAGTTAAACAAATATTTTATAATTTATGAGTTTATTTTTATGGCCATACTCTTTTACTATAAAACGACTCTGATTGTGGTCAATGTCCTTTAGATTTTTGTGATAAGTAAGCACCAAAATTTACCTTCAATTTCAACTTTTTTTAATTTTCGGAATTTTTCTTTGACTTGTGCTGTAAGACTTTGCTTTTAACCAAAATTGACAGTTCTAGGTCAATCGGAAGTACCATAAAGGTTTTGGGTCGAAAACCTAAATGGTAGTTCCCGTTGACCTAGAATCACGAAATTTGACGAGAAGCAATGTCGTACAGAACATGTAAAGGAAAAAATCTGAGAACCGTAAATATGTTGTTTAATAACAAAAAAAAGTGATTTTACTATTACAAACTTATAATTTGCGGTTGGTGCAATAGCCGTTTCATGGGATCGGAACAGCAAAGTTAAGTTTGTCCTTTAAAAAGTTCGTACCCTCGGTGTGCGAGTCCGACTCGCTCTTGGCCGGTTTTTTTTTTCCGTGCCATGCTGATTTGAACCATAATACTCATTAAAACGTTACAAAACTGCTTTAACAAGAACGTGAACAAACCGTAATAGGTTACTAGTAGAGATTAAAAGTGCGGCGTCGGTATGAAAGTTATCCGGTTCGGATTTCACGAGTCGCTGTAATATGCAAATATGGATGTTAAGCTAAATACCGCGACGGTTTTAATATTGTCATACATTGGCCGGTTGCTGTGTTTTTCATTTCTGTTGTATTTTATAATTCTCTGGCAAGAGATCAACATACATACAGGGTGTAAAAAACCTCATCACGAAGCCGTCAACCATGCATTCTGTACATCAAACTAAGTAACTTTACGAAAAAATTATTGCAGGGAAACGACTTTGTTTTTGGGGTGAAAAATCATGTTTTGTGGTAGAACTCAATGTAACGCACTCAAAACATTGTGCTGATGGATGGATTTAATAGTACGGGGGTCGTGGAGGTGTTTAAAGAAAAAATCTTACATTAAAAACTTGTCAAAAAGTTGGAATTTTGACCCCCAATATCTCCGTAACTAGAAGATTCCCAGGTATGGTGTAGAACAAAAAAAATATCAAAATGACAAGGAGAACAAGTACCTTTCGGCTTCGCTAAGAGGTGTTTTACACCCTTTATTGGACCTATGTACTGTGTGGTTCTGATCCCGCGGAATCCAAATGGGCGGGATCAGTTGACTAAAGAGCCCGAAGAGCCGGTGAGCTAAGGGGTGAGCTTCTTGTTTTCTTTCTTCGTCTCGGTACCGCTACTATTAAAAATGAGGTCTAAGGTTAGATTCCCACGTTGGAAATAGTGATATTAGGCTTTCCATTGGGATTATTAACACCAAACTCCCATAGTTTCTGTAGCAGCTCAGAGCCAAAACTCATGTCTAGTTGGTGACAGGCTCATCCCTTTTGTATTGGACTAAAAAAATGACTTGCTAAATGTGTGTTCTGGTATTTTAAAATAAGAGTCCCAGATTTGGGCCCTATCAGAATAGCAGCGCTGTGACGTTTTTTTTATGTTACAGCATCATGCTGATACAGGGCCTTTTGGCCTCGTACAGGACTAATTACGTTTATTTTTTTAGCTTTATGTGTTTTTTTCTGTTTAATTGTTATTAGTGTACTGATAATTTCACCATTTATTTTATTTTATGTGTATTGTCCTGTATGGGCTAATAAATGCTTTTTCTTTCTTTCTTTCTTATTTGGAAACAACTTCAGCTGATTACATAGCTGCATACTTGCAGATATGAAATCATTGCGTATCCATGTCCAACATATCTTTGTCAAAGAGATCGATTGATACTGGTTTAAATTCAAAGGCTACACTATTAATCTCCATTCTCTGATGAGTACAATAGAACAAGTCTATTCATGTGCACAGAATTAGCCAATGCCGTTGAATAGCTATTGACAAATTAATGCTAGCCTTATGATATTGCGTCGTCATTCATAGAACTATGGTTGGGATTAGGTTGGCTTTAAGTTTTAGTAAGGTTGAAATTGGCCTGAACTTAATTCAGTAATTGTACATTTTATTAGTGACTTCGTTGCATGTGGTTTTGTAGTTTTAGCAATCTTCAAGGAGGGAAGGTGATGTCTACGGTCATATATACAAGTCTTTTTTTAGAAAAATCATTTTTGCAGGGGATACCCTATAGGTTTTGATTTGAACAGATTCAAGGGAGTTCGTGTTCCCTAGTAATTTTGACGGTCAGATAGGTCTTTCGCTGCGAGTTGAATATTGGTATTCAGCTGCATGCATTTAGACTGGATACTGATACCAAAATAATAGGCTTGTGTCCTGAAAATTCTAATTAGTCCGTCAGATTATCGAAAATATTTGACACGAATTTTTTCTTTTGTTACGTAAGCCAAAATTGACGAAGATACGACGCTTTTTAAATTCTCAATACGTCACGCCGTGCTATAATTTTTAGTGCGTTGTGACGTCACGAGCCCCCACTCTCGAGTTTTGATGCGTTTTATCTTTGTCAATATTCATTGATTTACAAAAACAAAAAATACGTGTCCATTATTTTCCAACACTAACTGACGGACTAAATAGATTTGCAATTTATTGATGGTGAAAATTAGCCTATTAGGAAAGGCTGTTGTTGCGAGTTTGTTTATGATTTGAATTATTCACCAGGCAAGATTTAAAAAAAAAAACAAAGAGAAAATTCTTATTTCATCTTGATGGAAGTACCTACAACTATACTTTTAGCAAACAGAAGCTAAGATTTAAAAAACCAACCGTTCACACAAACGTTCAAACAAAATATCTTCTGAAACTAAACTACTAACACTGAGAGTAACCTATAACAGCACAAAACACTACTAAAATTATTAGCACGTAATTATTAAAGTAGTAAATATAAAAGTAGGTACACAAAATAGGATGGCGTGACGTCGTGTAAAAGTGTTTGTAAAAACCTACTTGCAAAATAAACATCATTTATCATTAAGTACGGAGTAATATAAATCTTACAGCCTTTTCAGCGACAAATTAGAAGTTGTCACTTATTTCGAAAGAATTTATTAAAAATTAAATTTAAATCTTATTATTTCGAGAGTGACATGCATTCATGAAATTGCTGCTTCTTTGAACAAACAATAGGCTAGCTCTCTGGCCCCATTACCACATCATGTTTAGATAACCATGACATCAACGGATTTCCTAGCTTATTAAAATTTAATTTGACCAATAATTGCAATAATGTTCTCCATAATTAATCTGCCATTAACCACATTTACCACCAAATATAATTTCGGTTTTAATTAAATTTGCTTGACGTGTTAACCGTATTTTGTGTTTAACTGCGTACTGATAGTTTATTGATGCGTAAAATATATTGCGGAAGAGTAGAGCGGTGGTCCAGTGGTGGCGGCCCCGACTCACGAACAGTCGTGGGTTCGAACCCAGACAGGCGCATTACTTTGTGTAATTTATTTTATCACCACTGCTCTCAAAACGGTGAAGGAAAACATCGTGACGAAACCGGCATGTCCTAGAACCAAAAGTTCGAATACATGACGTGACATCTACCAATCTGCACTGGGCCCGCGTGGTGGATTCGTCATTCCATTCCCTTTCATTGAGAGGAGGCCGTGTCCTAGCAGTGGGAACATTATAGGCTGATGATGATGAATATACTTTACAATAAATGTTCTTATCTTGACACGCTTTTAGCTTCACCGTACTATGTAAAAAAAATAGGTATAAGTTAAACACCAACTTCCCGATAATTGAGCTGAAATTTTGCATACATTTATAATTTCGATGACAATGCATAGTTATTAAGTGAAGCTAATGAGAAAAAGAATTCTCACTAGATCCATCATGGATCTGGCCAATGGATCTTCTGAGAATGAACGAATGATGCGGACTCCCAAAGGTAGCGGGCTAGTATTTTTTTTGTATAAATAAAAGGGTTTGCTGAGAAGAATATGAAAAATAAAATGACGTCGCTGTAAAGCGTGTTTTTAATAACTATTAATATTATTATTATTTATAGCTAGACTGCTGGAGGACTGCCGAGGAGCTCGTGACTCTTTGACAGTCAGTGGCCCAAAAAGTCTGACAACCAGCCTTACCACGAGGTATTGTGTAACCCAGTACTAACTGGTTTTTGTGGAGGTCAGATAGGCAGCCGCTCCATGTAAAATACTGGTATTCAGCTGCATCCGGTTAGACTGGAAGTCGATCCAACACAGTTGGGAAAAGGCTAGGCAGATGATGATGAAGTTTTATAAGAATAATCAAATAGGCATGTTTCGTCTATTTTCTTTTTCTTATGTGCGATTGATTTAATATCATAATGATATCCTTTTGGGTATTGCATTTGACTGATGAGCACCTTTAATAAACCTAAAAAAAAAACGAAAGCCGATTAACATCATGCTTTTAAAAGTGATTCTCATAATAAAATGCAAGTTCATGGAACCGAAATTATAGAATTTTTAATGAATGTACCATACTCTAGGGACTGTGGCCTGTCAAGCTAGAATTATGACCAGTCTCTTCATATTACGGACACTCTATTAATTAACCGTCTCTGGGGGGAGCACATAACTTTCACGAATATCATACGTTCGTGGGTAAAAGTGAATAATTATGCTTTGAAATAAAACAAGGAATTTATATTAGGTAGGTGCCTACCTATAGTTGCTGCCAGTTAAGATCGCAATAGCGGTCATTGACCCACCTACATTTATTAAAGTTCTTAACTTTGAAATCCAAAAATAAGCCTGTTCTAGAATCGTCATCTATCGTGATCTTTTATCGTGACATTTTTTCTAATAAACAATGATACATGGTTCATTTGTTTTGGTTCTAGAGCAATGACCGCTATTGCGATCTGGCAGCAACTATACCTGATATAAATGCTTGATAAACAAAGTAACAAAAATTATGGAAAGACTGAAGAATTGATGGGTGGACTCTGTAAAAGATTGTATGGCTAGAACGGGGGTGAATACTGTGATTACTGGTAGACAAGTATGGCCTAAAGAGATTCTACGCCTACTCCGAATAAATTGAATTTTAAATAATAATATAAATAATAAATAAATATTGCTGGACATTACACACAGCGCCATCTAGTGCCACATTAAGCAACGAGGCTTGTGTCGTGGACACCAGATAGTTGATATACTACATAGATACTTTTTGTTTGTAAATACATACTTATTATACATATAAACATCCATGACTCGGAAACAAATGTCCATGCTCATCACACAAACATTTGTTCCGACCGGGATTCGAACCCGGGACCCTAAGAACGTAAGGCAGCCTCACTACCGCTGCGCCAATGGGGTCGTCAAAAAAATGACATGTTAAAGTGTTTATAATGGCGTGTAAAAGTTTTTGTAAAAACCTACTTGCAAAATAAACATCATTTATCATTTATCATTGAGACAAGAATAGAAGTATGATGAAACATATCATTTATATCGTCAGGTTTGTTTTTCCCTAACAGGCTGAGAGAGGGGTGTGGTACACCCGTATTTCGCAAGTTATCCTCAAGTCCCAACCATGTAATAAAACGTGACCCAGAGCTACAAGCTAGGCACAGACCTGGTCTCCAAAAGCAAAGGCGAAGTGACATTCTATCAGGGATAACGATGAGAGAGAAAGAATTAATGTGACTGACTGAATTGAACATGAAGTTTAAATACTTAAATAAATAAAGCTTCAGCCGATTTGTTTAAAAATATTTATGAAAAAACGAAACGTTTTCAAAGCAATTAGAGAAGAACTTACTTAGGCTCTCAAGAGCCTTATTCATCATCGTCATCATCAGCCTATTAACGTTCCCACTGCTGGGACACAGACCTCCTCTCTATGAGAGGGAATGAGCTATAATTCACCACGCAGGCCCAGTGCGGGTTGGTATATGTCACATGTCGAATTTGTTGGTTCTAGGACATGCCGGTTTCCTCACGATGTTTTCCTTCACCGTTTTTGAGAGCAGTGGTGATTAAATAAATTACACAAAGTAATGCGCCTGTCTGGGTTCGAACCCACGACTTACTGTTCGTAAGTCGGGGCCGCCACCACTGGGCCACCGCTGCTCTCAATTTGTTTAATACCGTTGAAAATATTTATGAAAAAACTAAATGTTGCATTTTTTTTATTGCATTTTTTTATGTATATTTTTTTTTATTGCATTTTTTTTCTATGTGTGAAATAAAGAATAAGAATAAGTTTTGAAAGCTAAATTAGAGAAGATCTTACTTAGGCTCTCAAGAGCCTTAAAGGTATAGCATACTCACACACATAACTTAACATGACGCCCTGTATTTTATGAAAGTGTTCTGAAGGTACACCGACATTTTGCCAGTTATATTCAAGACCCAATAAATAGGAGGCGAGCCTGTTCCCTTAACCAAGCACAAATATAGACGGCAGCTACTATTGAGAAAGTCCTATTTGAAAAAGTCAAGATACTGATCAGCCTTTGAAAATAGTACCAAAATAGGGAAAAAAGTATATTTATTTCATGATTGCGAATTTGATTACAGCTCATTTCATTTGAAGGTCTGACCTAACGTTTCGCTTTGATTTCATGAATAAAACCTTGTACTTTTCAGGGCTTTGTATAATTTCTTCATTGAATATTTTTTGCTATCTAGATTGAATAATTAGCCTACCTTGTGTTTTTTACTGAATAAAGAAGTCTGGGTCAAAACAAAACGTCTTTAAATAAAAAAATACCTAATAAAAGTAGATGTTTGTTCACTTTTTATCGCCGTTATGCTAAATACCTTTTGTATTTAGTTAATTAGCGAACAAATACCGTTTCAATGGTATATTAAAGCTAATTATACTTTTATCTCTCACATTTTCCAAGAAACCAACTAGTTGCTAGGCAGGCCAAAAATTCAAAGACATATATGCCTTTCATCAACCCGCTCTGGGCCCTTGTGTTGGACTCTCTGCCACAAAGAGGAGATCTGAGTCCTAAGCGCCCATTTCAGGTGACTCGGCGCATCGGGCGGCGCGTTGTGCGTTTATTCCGCTTACGGAGAGGCGGCGCCTGCAGCGGCTCGCGTTATCACACGCCCAAACACAAACATATGGCAAAGTACGATGTCGTTTACGGAGACGCGGTGCGTGCTGCGACGCGTTGCCCGCGGCGGTGCACGCGGCGTTATGTCATCATGTCATGTCACGGATGTCAAACAGCCATAAGCTCTTTGTCTTTTTCTTCTCGCAAATAAATAAAAATACAAGTCTAATTCGTATAAGTTTATTGAATAAATACTTCTGTCAGTACTATGAATAACATTGTTATCTAGTGTTTATGTGTTTATGCCCGCCGCGTTGCCTGCCGCGGTGGACGCCGCGTTGGACGCTGCGAGCACCGCTGCGTTGGACGCCGCGTGCACCGCCGCGTCCGACGTAGTGTTCGACGCTGCATCTCAAGCAAACGCGCGTAAAAACGCTTCTACGTAAACGCTCTCATACATTGCCATATGTTTGAATTTTAGCGGCCCGCGCCGCCCGAGGCGACGCGCGACGCGCCGTGTCTCCGTAAATGAGCCCTAACAGTGAGAACGTCATCTTCCTGACCTTGTCACATTCTACTTGGGGTCGGCGCAAAATATTTTCTTCTTCCATTCTGCCCTGTCTGACGTCACGGCATCATTTAATCCTTTCTCTTTCATATTATTCCTCACACAATCCATCCTTTTCTTTGACCTTCCTCTTCCTCTCCGTCAATCAACATTCATGTACAACACTCCTTTAGTCACATGTGTTTCATCCCTCCTCATTACAATAGGCTAGTTTTCACCATCAATGAATTGCAAATCTACTTAGTCCGTTAGTTAGAGTATTGGAAAATAATGGACACGTATTTTTTGTTTTTGTAAATCAATGAATATTGACAAAGATAAAACGCATCAAAACTCGAAAGTGGGGGCTCGTGACGTCAGAACTAGCTGAAAATTATACCAAGGCGTGACGTATTGAGATTTTTAAAAGCGTCATATCTTCGTCAATTTTGGTTTACGTAACAGAAGAAAAAATATGTGTCCAATATTTTTTGGAAATCTCTCTGACAGACTAATTAGATTTATTTTATTAAATAAAATATTTCTGTTACAGGCGAGCAGCGAGAACAACAGCGAGAACGTTATAGAGTAATTAATGCCTATCTCAATGTCATCACTCACGTTTTCTTCCAACAAAACTCCAGTACTCAAAAGTTACACCACAATACTATCACTCCAAGAAAACCAAAACCCCTGCTCAAATTCATAACCCACGTATCACCAAAAACATCAGTTACAAAGTAAACACTTTAACTTCGAACCCATTTCTCATACGCACCCAGAACTTGTTAACACAAAAAATCAGGAGTCAATCGGGGAATGCAATAAATAAAACCCACAAGCACCCTAACTGATGTGGGGCTACAATCTCATACGGGAAGCAAGCAGTAAAAAAGTCAAACTTAGATGTTGTACACAATTTATATGCTCAACTTTGTACACTCGGACGTTATCGCGAAATTTAAAACATTCGTTCTGCGCGGTTTTATTTTAGTTTACCAAGTTTCTCTTGATACGCGGAGAAACAAATTAAAAAAAAATGTTTTGTTGTTTTTTGTATTGTAAATGTTTTTTTTGGTTGGTTTATGGGTCGTTGCTAACGGAGCTTTATGATTGGAGATGCTGCGTTAGGGATTTCAATTTGGCCTGTGGATGGTGGGCTATGGGCTAGCTCGCCGTCCGTCCATCTCATGACGACGGGCCGTTCGACGGCGCGTTCGTGTTCCACGCGCGCCTCAAAGAGAGTCAAGGACCAATGCCTGCCGGGGTTGCGGGACTGTTTGAAAGAGATACCGTGGCCCCGGAACACAAAGGGCGATGGACAATTTTAAGCAACCTTCAAGGTATTGTAACTACAATACAAAAAACATACCTTGAAAATCTTGCAATCGAAATAACAATACCGTCTATTTCTTTTAAAAAAATCCGACCTCTAAATTGCATGCATTGTTATAACCCACTTGCAAGAAAAACAAACTTCACCTTAAGAAAACAAACATAGTTAGCCTAATTACATTAAAAGTAGCACATGGAAGTATGGAACCACATGTTGGCATTGAGCTGAAACTATTCCAAACTTTCGCCGCATTAGTGCATGAAATATAACCGAAATAGAACGACTAACTCACGCATTGCGGGTCTTGGGAATAGGCTACTCTGGTTTGTTGAGTGGGGCTAGTTTAAATAGAGATCTAGCCAACCTGAAAAGCAGTATCTTCTCTTGTGTCTCAGTTTCATTTATGAAAGATTGAATATAATATCACGCTTGTAATCCCCGAAGGGTTAGGCAGAGGTGTACCCATTAGTACAACCACATTTAGAAAGAAAGAAAGAAAAATATGTATTATATAAATTTAAATTTGGGACAAGCACAGGAACTACAAAAATAATAATAATAATAAAAAAAGAAACTAAATAATAAAAAACCGGCCAAGTGCGAGTCGGACTCGCGCACGAAGGGTTCCGTACCATTATCTATACATTAGACAAAACGGCAAAAAAATCACGTTTGTTGTATGGGAGCCCCCCTTAAATATTAATTTTATTCTGTTTTTAGTATTTGTTGTTATAGCGGCAACAGAAATACATCATCTGTGAAAATTTCATCTGTCTAGCTGTCACGGTTCATGAGATACAGCCTGGTGACAGACAGACGGACAGACGGACAGACGGACAGACAGCGAAGTCTTAGTAATAGGGTTCCGTTTTTACCCTTTGGGTACGGAACCCTAAAAAAGACCTGTGCGAGGCCAAAAAGGCTCCTATCTCAGCATGATGGTGCGATAGATGAAAAACAAATACCGCAGCGCTGGTTTTCTGATAGGGTCCACTGTGATGTCACGGTCACACCCAAAATACATTCACACAAAAAATAGAACATAATATTCACCTAAAATAAACACTCTATGTATACAAACAAAATTAAAAGATTAATTGAAAATATTAATAATAATCATTTCGCCAGTTATGTTTAAGTCCCGTGTGGTGCGCCTATTGACATCAACCGGTCACAAATCCAGACTACGTGGCTGCTACTGAGAAATTACTCATGAAAAACCCAATAATACTTTGCCCGACCTGGGAATCGAACCCAGGACCTCACTCAGTGGTCATGCTTGCACGAGGCAGTCGCTTTATTTTGCTTACTTCTAATCCCCTCATGGTTTTTCCGATACTAACTAACTAGGATATCACGTACCCTTGGTACGTGGTACTCGCAACCAATGTATGAACGCGGACGATACGATGTAAGTAATGTAGCAGGTATAGTTGGTGACAGTTAAGATCGCAATAGCAGTCATTGCCCTTTTCCTAATATCCCTTCATATGAAACAAACAAATGAACGATGTATCGTTTTCATTAGAAAAAGTGTTGAAGATCACGATAGATGACGATTCAAGACTTGAACAGGCTTATTTATGGATTTTAAAGCTTTAATAAATGTCGGGGGGAGCTCGTGGCTAAATAATAACAGCCGCTCGGGTCGATCGTTAGGTTAAGCCGTGCTTGCCTAGGTTGGTCTGTGGATGGATGACCACCCATTACATACCGAGTTTCTTCCGTGCCTCGGAAAGCACGTTAAGCCGTTGCTCCCGGCTGTCATTTGTAGATCTTTGACAGTCGTTAGGTAGTCAGAGGCCCAATAAGTCTGACAACCAGTCTTACCAAGGGGTATCGTATTACCCGGTACTAACTGGGTTGTGGAGGTCAGATAGGCAGTCGCTCCATGTAAAATACTGGTATTCAGCTGCATCCGGTAAAACTGGAAGCCGACCCCAACATAGTTGGGAAAAGGATAGGCAGATGATGAAAGCTTTAATAAATGTAGGTAGGTCAATGACCGCTTTTGCGATCTTAACTGGCATCAACTATAGCGTTATGTAATTTCTGCCTACCCCACCTTAAGGTTGTGGTATCTGCTAACGAGACATTTTCTCCATGTAACTCCTCTTTGATGAGTTAATTTAAAATATGTACAAAAAAGAATATAACTTCACTATATGAAAAAAATATTCAAAGTAAAGCATTTTTTCTTTGAAATTTCGTAACTACTCTTAAACGGCATTAAGTTTTGTTTTTTTTTTCACACAACTATTTGTCACTTTTTTCTTCACAAAGTGTACAATTGGCATTTTAATCTAATGATTTATTAGGCTACAATTAAATAAAAATCCACTCATTTCGCACTATTCGGCCCGCAGTGACTGACGTAACAACCAATTTGTAGTGCAAGCTGATTAGAACTTTATTCTAACAGTATTTCAAACGAAGACCACCACAAATAGCGTTGTTAATTTAGCAGCTTTCCCAGCTCTATCGACAACACACACGTTACTGAAATATTTCCCTACCCTTGTTATTCTACACCGTCAATAAAAGCCTACACGATCACAAGCTATTCAGCACATGACTCCCAACTAAGGTAGCAGCTCCAATACTCAGCATAAAACCGGGCCTCATATCGCTAACTCAACAATTTAAGGTAGGAACACCATTCGCGTCCATAACTCCCAATAATTAGTCCGTATTGCACATGCAGTGCGCGCCTGTACCTAATTAAACCGTCCCGTGATATATCATAATCACATGATTAAAGTTCATTTGCGTACACGCGCGTCTAAATTGTTTCCAACACGCTAATTACGTTGACTTATGCTGAATTATGAAGTAGGGTTCCGTATACAGGTTAAATTGTTTTATTTAGGATTGTGGTTTGTATCGTTTGTTGGGTGTGAAATTTTGGGGTTTGATTAAAGGATGTGTTTTTATAACACGACTGCCCAAAAAAGGAGTGTTATGTTTTCAGGGTTTATGTAGATATTTTTATTTATTCCATCATAACTACTGAACGCCTAAACCGATTTCGTTGTATTTGGTACCGTTAGAATCTTTACATTATCCCGGGTAACATAAGCTAGTTTGATGTTTTACTTGATTGTGAATTAACAAGTGTTTGATTACCATAATTAGGTGGATAATTGTTGTAAAATAATATGTTATGGTTGCAGACACGCTTTCATGAAACTTTCTTCACAGTTGTAGAAATTGTAGGCGTTGCGAATGTCGAGTTCATCAGCCTTATAATGTTCCCACTGCTGGGACACAGGCCTCCTCTCTATGAGAGAGAATGGGCTATAATCCACCACGCGGGCCCAGTGCGGATTGGTAGATGTCACATGTCTCCTAACTTTATGGTTCTAGTTGTAGTAGTAGTAGTAGTTTTCTCACGATGTATTCCTTCACCGTTTTGAGAGCAGTGGTGATGAAATAAATTACACAAAGTAACAACATACATTGTTACAAAAATTTTGACTAAGCATTCGTAGTTAAAGTAAAGTCGTTAAAATAAAGTCGTAAGTTAAAGTAATAAAAGATTTTTTATGACCAAGTTAGATACAAAACTAAACAAAAAGTCTCCTGGTTACAAATACATAACTTTAAACCGACCCAAAAATCCTTTGCAAACGGAATATATACTCAGGGGTTTAACAAAAAAACTTTGAAACTTCCTTAAACCAATATTTACATTGGTTTACCATGCGCGGATCCCTAAAAACACTGAGTTTTCCTCAATTTTTCTGCCTTATTTGCATACTGTCACACTGTATATATATTTTTAAAGGGACGTTATCGTGGACGCATTTTCACTTTTTTCTAGCATTTTTTTAATTGCGTTGATTAATTAGTCCGCTGTAGTTTTCGTTACGGAATTTCGGGCATGTTCTGGATAATGGAAAATGCGTTTTATTCACGTACATGTAATTTTCTTTTGTTTACTTTTTAGGGAACAGGGCATGGTCTAATAAAAAAAGTCTGATAATTATGTTAATTATAAAGGAGTGACGGTAGTTTCATAGGTAATTATAAGTTTTCAGGCAACTGCCAAGCTCCTCCCCTTAAGACCGCTTCTTAACAACCTGCGGTTCTTAGAAAAATAAAAATTAATTAACTTAAATCTACTTAAAGGAAACATAACGTTTACTAGGAATTTTGTTCATAAAAATGTTAAGGAACCAGGAAGAGGGTATGATTAGAGAAAGGAAAAACTAATATTATTTATATAAAAAAAAAAAATTATAAGTTCAATTATTTTTCCCAAAACCATAACATGTTAGCTCTCAGTGTGTTTTGTTATTTTGTGCTGTTATTAATTAAATTTAAAAATATAATTAGAGGTAATGGTGGTCAGCGCTCTGCAGAGAACCTTCCCTATCCTCATGCTTACTATACTACTACTACTATAACAGCCCATAACGTCCACTGCTGGACATAAGCCTCTCCCATGATGGGAGGAATTTGCCGTAATCTCCACGCTTGGCAGGCGGATTGGAGATCGCAGTGATGAAAGACTAACAGAAAACGCTGCTGCCCATTCTCAGGTCTACGGAGGCGCAAGGTGTTCTGCCTCAGACATTAGTCGCCTTATACGACACCCGTGAGTGTAATGGATTGGTTCTATTCTACTCTGCCGGATACCACACGGCTACATGTTTACTCACTGCTAAAACATGTTGTAAAAACTTGATGCATAGAAAACTTATAGGAAACTTATAAAAAAAACATGTGATCAACAAATTAACAAGTCATGAAAGTCATGACTGAAACAACGTCAACGCACAAAAATATCTGACATGTTTTAACACATGTTTACCAAAAGTCTTCAAAACATGTATCGCAACTTTTGCGTAAAAGAAAACAATTCCATCGCAACGTATTCAAGAGTATCGCTAGTAAACGTACTTACATTTTGTGTGTGTGTGTGTGTGTGTTATCCTAGACTTATAAGGCCCTATATTCTTTACTAATAAAGTAATATTATAATATTGTAAGCTAATATTAACTATTTTACAGTTATTAGTAGTTGCTTGCGACAGTGATCACGTTTTCCGTGGCACGTTTCAACGCCGGAAACAATTCATTATATCGAAATATGTCACCGGTGAATTAAGCTCACCTTGCACTAGAGCTTATTTTTATAGTTTTTATACATAAATACACGATTTAAATTTTTATTTGTTGCATCTACGCAAAACAATGCCGTAGTAATTGAAAAAGTCTATGTCCAATGCGAGCTTAAACACAAAGTTGACTTTTCTCCCATTTAACATTTATTTTGTCTGGTTATATTTAATTCATTATTCTTATTTATATGGGGTAGCTGGTAATTAGGGCCAAGTTCACCGAAAAGATAACTGTCTGATTATCTAAAAACAGCTGTTTAAAACACATTTTTGTACATGAAAATGTGTTTTAAACAGCTGTTTTTAGATAATCAGACTGTTATCGTTTCGGTGAGCTTGGCCCTTAGTGTACCTACGATACTTAAACATGTGATGGTACTCATAATAACAATCAACTTTTACTACAAGACCAAACCTGAAATCGCGAAAAAAATCAGCAGATGTTTTTTTGTCACACTTTTTTTTTTTCATCGGACACTAATTACCAGTCATCCTATATACCCTCTGCTCTGGCATGATTTAGCCCACCTTTTTAATAACAGTGTGCAGTAAGAGACAGTTTTGGTGGCTTAGGGGGAAACTGGGTTTTGGTCATTCCAACGGTGAAATACTTTCTTCCTTTATTTTAATTTCTGAAATTGCTCTACTCTGTACAACAACCTTTCCCCAACGTAAAAAAGCGCTTGCATTCAGTGAATATCGAGTCATTTAGGCCACCTATATAAACAATAAAACCCGCACCACTATTGTTTCAAACTACCGCAATGCTACAAACACTTGAAGCATTACAAAATTTAAATACAATACAATACCCAATACATTGTTACCTAAAATCAAACAGAGCGATTCGAACAGGGACTGCCATAACACAACATAACATTGTGTTCGTTTGTTACAATCTCTTGGTTGAATATAATAGTAAATGTTATGTACAACAACAACAACAGCCCATAACGTCCACTGCTGGACATAAGCCTCTTCCATGATGGGAGGAATTTGCCGTAATCTCCACGCTTGGCAGGTGGATTGGAGATCGCAGTGATAAAAGACTAACAGAAAACGCTGCTGCCCATTCCCTGGTCTACGAAGGCGCAAGGTGTTCTGCCTCAGACATTAGTCGCCTTATACGACACCCGCGAGTGTAATGGGTTGGTTCTATTCTACTCAGCCGGATCCCACACGGCTGTTATGTATTGCCTTGCCGGAATGAAATGCATCCTTTCGAAGCGAATAGCAAAAGTCCATCCCAAACACACTAGTTTGCGAAAAGTAGAAAGAGGAATGGCAGGCCTACGCCCTGCTGTGTGACTAATAAAAAAAGTCCATTCCGGACTTTTTTGGCAGTATCGTTGGTCTAGAAGTCGTAAGCGTGATTGCGAAGCATGAGGTCCTAGGTTCGATTCCCAGGTCGGGCAAAGTGTTGTTGGGTTTTACCATCTGGAATTTCTCAGTAGCAGCGATGGAGTTGGATTCGTGCCTGTTTGATGGCAATAGGCTCGCCCTGCCTCGGAGCATATCAACGAGAGTCACCTTAAAAGTTATTGCAATAGGGATGATTCTTGACTAAAAAGAATATGATTTTGTTTAGTCGTCAGTCTTATCGAAAAATAGTGGATACGTGTTTATTGTTTTATCAAATTAATAAAGATTGACAAAGATAAAATGCGTCAAAGATCATGAGTGGGGGCTTGTGATGTCACTTCCCGGTAAAAACTGTACTGAAATGTGGCGTCACACGAGTTTTCGACGCACTGTATCATCTTCATTATTTGTTAACGTGAAAGAAGAAAAAATGTGTCCAATATTTTTTCGAAATCTATCTGACGGACTAATTGGATTGTTTTTGTCATCTACCTTATTATCTCTGGACAAATACAGCAAAACAAAAAAAAATGCGATGCTCGAACACGATGCGATGTTCTACGGTCTCGTTATATAACTTGATCGCAATGTGCGGTGCGGCTTACGACTGGGGCCACGGCTCCTTACTATTCTAGGTCACATTAATACGGCCCGCTTGCATTACATTTTCCTATCATTGTTATTATAATTAGTTCTAATGAAGCCGTTTTGGTTCATATGAGCCAATTTATATGTATTTTTTAATGTAGGTCTCAGAGTAGGTTAAAACTTTTTAGAGCTGTGAAGCTTTAAAAGAATAGAAAAAACGAACAAATTAAAAAATCGCACGTAAAATGTCACATGTCTCTTCAAACCAGAGCAATGTTACTATGTATGAGGCAAAAATCTGCCTAGTTTTTTCAAAACTCATCATCTGCCTAGCCTTTTCCCAACTATGTTGAGGTCGGCTTCCAGTCTAACCGAATGCAGCTGAGTACCAATAGTTTACATGGAGCAAATGCCTATCAGACCTCCATAACCTAGTTAGTACTTGGTGATACGAGATAACCCTTGTTAAGACTGGTTGTCAGACTTTTGGATCACTAACTACATATAACGACTGTCAAAGATATACAAATGACAGCCAGGACCAACAGGTTAACGTACTTTACAAAGTTAGGAGGAAACTCGGTATGTAATGGGTGGTCACCCATCTACGACCCAATCTAGTTAAGCACGGTTTATCTGACAGATTAACCCGAGCGGCTATTATTATTTTAGCCACGACAACACAACTGAATATAACAAATGTATATAAAACGCGTGTGTTTATGTAGTTGTGTGTGTGTAGTGTCCTGTCATCTTCTATCTTCTATATATCTATATCTATATATCTTTATCTATACATATAATCTATACATATAATAAAGCAGCGGTGGCGCAGTGGTGGCGGACCAGACTTACGAACAGTAAGTCGTGGGTTCGAACCCAGGCAGGCGCATTACTTTGTGTAATTTATTTCATCACCGCTGCTCTCAAAACGGTGAAGGAAAACATCGTGAGGAAACCGGCATGTCTTAGAACCAAAAAATTCTAAGACATGTGACATCTACCAATCCGCACTGGGCCCGCGTGGTGGATTTATAGCCCATTCCCTCTCATATAGAGGAGGCCTGAGTCCCAGCAGTGGGAACATTAATAGGCCGATGATGATGATGATGATAATAAAACAGTAGAAAAACGGTGTCTGTACATTGAATATGTTAAAAAAAAAATAATTGAGGGGGTTTTAGAAACAGGAAAAGAACACGAATCAAAAAAAAAAATTCTGTCTGTTTGTCTGTTTGTTTGTACACGCTAATCTTCGGAACTACTGGACGGATTTTAATGATTTTTTTGTTGTTGTATAAGTATTAAGTCTGGGCAAGATATAGGCTATAATTTATCTTGGAAACTTGAACACCTGATGCAGAACCACAACAGACCAGCTGAACTATAAGAGATACAAAAATGGTACCGTAGCAAAAATTGTTCCACGTGATGGGCATTTTCTGCTGAGAGAATAAATTTGAAGATCTGGAACACCTGATGTGGAACTCCAAGAGCATAATTATATATAGGAATGACGTTTTACCAAAAGTTGTTCAATCTGATGAGCACTCTCTGTTGACTTATAAAATCGAAGATCTGGAACACCTGTTGTGGAACTCCAAGAGCCCAGCCACACCAAAACACATATAGGAATGACGTCTTAGCAAAAGTTGTTCGGTCTGGTGGGCATTTCCTGTTGACTTATAAAAATTGAAGATCAGAAACATCTGATGTGGAAATCAAAGCTATCACTAATTTCAATGTATAATTATAAAATATCCACGCGGTCAAGGTGGTAACAGTTTAGGACTGATTTTCGATAATAATGGTGTATCATTGAAAATTTGATTCTACTGGCCAAAAGTATGTCTTCCGGCTTATGTTATTTTAGTGTTTAATTTCCTTTTCTATTTATCTACTATTTATCTACGTGGCACGGTAGCCTACCCGGTAACGCAGCGGAGCAGTCACTTAGATTTTAATAAAACTATAACCATGCCTGGAAAGAGGTCAAATCTTTCCCAGTGTTCCAAAGGAGCTAAAAGATTGAGGATCATAAGATCCCAAGAATCTACCGAAGAGCGTCAGGAGAGACTTAATGCTGTTCGTGAACATCAGGCTTCAACTTGCTCCGTGGAAACCTCTTCGGATCGCGAAGCGCACCTGCGTTCTCAGCGTATTTACGCATCTACATCCAGGTGTCTAGAGACCAGTGAAGAAAAAGATGCGCGACTGACCGCTGATCGTGAACGTCTGCATTGTCTCGCGAGTTGGAGACATTCACGGAAAGAGAATTACGCTTGAGTTTTCAGCGTGTCTACACATCGACTTCTAGGTGTCTAGAGACAAGTGGGGAACGTGATGCGCGACTGACTGCTGATCGTGAACGTCACGCATTGTCTCGCGAGTCGGAGACGTTCACGGATAGAGAATTGCGCTTCGACATCAGACGTATCAGATCTTCGATTTTGACAACCCCGTTGTCGCTGGCATAAGCAACAGGTTCCGCGTACGAAGTCGCGGGCAGAAGCTAGTAAAACAGTAAAAAAACTGTGTCTGTACATTGAATATATTAAAAAAGAAATGATTGAGGGGGGTTTAGAAACAGTAATAGAGCACGAATCCAAAAAAAAAGTTCTGTCTGTTTGTCTGTGTGTCTGTTTGTCTGTTTGTTTGTACACGCTAATCTTCGGAACTACTGGACGGATTTGAATGATTTTTTTGTTGTTGTATAGGTATTAAGTCTGGGCAAGATATAGGCTATAATTTATCTTGGAAACTTGAACACCTGATGCAGAACCACAACAGACCAGCTGAACTATAAGAGATACAAAAATGGTACCATAGCAAAAATTGTTCCACGTGATGGGCATTTTCTGCTGAGAGAATAATTTGAAGATCTGGAACACCTGATGTGGAACTCCAAGAGCCCAGCTACACCATAACACATAGGAATGACGTCTCAGCAAGTGTTGTTTGATCTGATGGGCATTTCCTGTTGACTTACAAAAATGAAAGATCTGGAACGTCTCGAATCGTCTCGCGCATCCCGTTGTATTCCGGTCCCCGGGCTCTTAAAATTCGACATCAGACGTTTCAGGTCTTCAATTTTGACGACTCCGTTGTCGCTGGCATAAGCAACAGGATCCGCGTACGAAGTCGCGGGCAGAAGCTAGTTTATAATAAAATACCTCATGGTTTTATGGACTGTTCTGTAAACGTTTTTAAATCTAAGGTAACTCCACTACTTTTCGACAAATGTTACTACTCTGTGAAAGACTTTTTAAATGACACGAATTTATCCAGATCATAATTGTTTTTAATTGTAAATTTGACCACGTACCTCCCTGACTATAATATTATTAATTGTCTTGACTTTAATTTCTGTTTTGTTTTGTTGACATTGTTTTGATTTTATTTAAGTTTATTAATTTATGTAATAATTTGCACGCCGTAAGGTAGACTGTAGCCGATCTTATTAATTTTATGTACAACATCTTATACCTGTACCTACAAAAATATCCAAAAATATCATCTACCACTCCAGTGTCTGAAAAAGTATTTAACTAGTTTATTTTAAAGCGACCTTTTGAAAAAACTATCAACAAAAATGCTCCTTATAATGAAGTTTCAAAGTTCAGCATACAACGGGATACAAATCTAAGCTTCGTGATGTTCCTTCCCACACGAACAAGAAAGGCTAGGCGAAGAACTATTTCGAAACGGGGATCATTCAGGAAAATGTCATTGATTCATTCATAAAAATACCTACATAAAAGGGTGTAAAACACCTCTTAACGAAGCTGAAAAGCACTTTGTTCTCCCCGTCATTGCGATCTTTTTTTTTTCTACACCATGCCTGGAAACCTTCTAGTTACGAAGATATTAGGGTCAAAGTTCCAATTTTTTAACAAGTTTTTTTTTTTTTCAATACAAGTTTTTTAAATCAAAATTTTTACTTTAAACACCTCCACGACCCCCGTACCATTTAATCCATCTATTAGCACAATGTTTTGAGTGCGTTACATTGAGGTGTACCACAAAACAGGATTTTACACCCCAAAAAAAAAGTCGTTTCCCAGCAATCATTTTTGCGTAAAGTTACTTAGTTTGATATACAGTTTGCTTGGTTGACGGCTTCGTGATGAGGTATTTTACACCTTGATATTTTTTTTAATTTTTGTCGGCCTGTCTCTTTGTTCCGGCTAATCTTCAAAACGGCTTGACCGATTTTGGCAGTACTTTTACTGGCAGATAGCTGATGTTATAAGAAATAACTTAGACTACTTTTATTTTAGAAAACGGAGGAAGGTTTTGTGTAAAAAAATAAAAACCATGTCATACATTGTTAACAAAATCCTATTTAACGGTTACGGTAACAGCCAGTTATTTTATAAATTAATGCAAAAGTTACTGTTTTACCTTTTTAAGCCAAGCGGACTTTGATGTTTGGCACACGAATAAACCGTGTCCTGGATTAAGACATGGGATAATTTCTAAACCTGTATTTCGTTACCGTAGGTTTATATCCGACCTCCACGTGGGCGAAGCTACGTTTTTTTTCTTGTATCTATCAGTGAAATGGAATTGTAAACATTATTGTATCATTTTTCCTGGTAGCACTATTATTTCTACACATGCCTCATCATGATATTCTATTCAGCGTATATTAATAGAACTGAATTGATGCTCGTGCGAGGAGGTTCTATTAATAGATACGATCGTATTAATATTGACTTGTAGAGTAGGTGGTACTGGATATACGTTTCTTAGAAAAGTCTAGAAGAGTTGCTAGAAAATGAGCCCGAAGAACTGTCGCTACTACTTGCGGTTGATGCCGAAGTCATCATATGCCTAGCTTTTTCCTAAGTTTTATTGGGGTCAGCTTTCAGTCTAACCAGATGCAGCTGAATACCAGTATTTTACATGGAGCGACTGCCTATCTGATCTCCACAACCCAGTTAGTACTGGGTAATACAATACCCCTTGGTAAGACTGGTTGTCAGACTTTTTGGGCCACTAACTACATCTAACGACTGTCAAAGATCACAAATGACAGCCGGGACCAACTGCTTAACGGGCTTTCCGAGGCACGGAAGAAACCCGGTATGTAATGGGTGGTCACCCATCCACAGACCAATCTAGGCAAGCACGGCTTAACCTAAAGATCGACCCGAGCGGCTGTTATTGTTTAGCCACGAGCTCCTCGTTTGATGCCGAAGTCGACGGTTTTAAAATCGCCGTCACCAGTCGAACATGCTCTTGCGTATTCGTAACAGTTCGTTTAACTTCGGCATTTGCTAGAAACGTTCGGCTTCGACCAAAACATCTCCCCATTTCAGCCGAAACCTTCTTTTTTGGACCGAAGGTGGCGGAAGCCGAAGTTTAGGTTGGAAACTACGTTTTAATGAGCCCATCTATACTCTTTAGCTAAAAGATTGATAGGAGACGAAAATAAACTCAAGCAACTTTACAAAGAGACATGATTATTTGTTTAAGCGTTTTCCTAAGGGAACCAACAAATTGCATTGAAAATAGATCTCTCTAAAAATTAATAACTTAGTAGATCCTAACCAGTGTGTGTCCTAACTAAGGTAACTCTTAAACTAGGCTCACCATTTACTTAGTTTTCAACCTAGACTGCGGTCCAGTGAACTCATAAGTTTGTGGTTTTACTTCCTTATGAATATGCATCTTGTCGGTCGTGAGAACAGGCTCTATATAGGGCAATGTGCCCCTAGAGACTCATAGTCTCGGGGAACACTGGCCAAGCCAGACCACATCCTAAGTACTCATTAACAACACCTCCAAGTTACTAGGGAACATCTCGGAATACGAAATTTTTGATAAAAGATTTCGAAATTTTTATAACAAAATTATGTATACTCTTGTTCGATTCCCAGGCGAGGCAGTGTTATTGGGTTTTTCCAATCTTTATCAGTTGATACCATAATCAGCCTTTAATGGTCCCACTGCTGGGACACAGGCCTCCTCTCTACGAGAGGGAGTGGGCTATTATCCACGATGGGGGTGCGGGTTGGTAGATGTCACATGTCTTCGAACTTTTGGGCCTAGGAAGTGTCGGTTTCCGCACGGTGAATGGTGAATCATGGATCTTAAACGTTATTGGCTAAATGAGGGTATACTCTTAAGTACACCTCTGCCTAGTCCTTCAGGGCTTACAGGCGTGATGTTATGATGAGGAAAAGATAGAAATAGCAATTTTCTTCAAGGTGTATAATTTATAGCTATTTTTATGCCCCCATAAAAGTATCTTCCTAAGCGGATAAGAAGGCTTTAATAAAATTAAGTGAAAATTTTATTTTTTTCCGGCGGTCGTCTTCCTTATTTAAATTTTGTGGTCAGATGGTTTTTTACCCGACTGCGGCGAAGCCCAAAAGGAGGGTTATGTGTTTGCCTTGTATGTATGTTTGTATGTATGTCCGTTTCTTTGTTCCCTCGTAACTCCTCAACGGATGGAGAGATTTGGATAGAATAAATGTCGTTAGATTCGTCTTGATGGCGCGAGTGTCACTGGCAACATTATAATCAAAAAACAATTAAATATCGTGGATTTGGGGTGCCATATTGAGTTCGATTTTTTTCTTCTTCTTTTATTACCATCGAGTGGGGTATCAAAATGAAGGGTTTTTAAAGGTGATTACAAAAATATATGCAACTTATATGTTTGAATGTAATTTGAAATGGCAAATCCATATATTTATAAAATGGTAAACTGACTGACTGACTGGGTGATATATCAACGCACAGCTCAAACCACTGGGTCTACTGATTCGTAGGTTTCTTATGTGGTCTATGAGTGCACTAACAAAGTATTTTTCAAAATTCAACCCTTAAGGGGGTTAAACGGGGCTCCAAAGTTTGTATGGGGAAACAAGAATAGTTAGACTATTTTATTCGAAACTTCACAGGAGTGCTCCCATTGGTAAATGAGTAGAAACAGGTTTCAGGTTTTCTCAGAATTCAACCCCTTAGAGGGGGAAATGGGGTGACAAAGTCTAAAAATCGATGCACAGCCCAAACCACTGAGTCTCGAGATTCCAAATTAGGCCCATACGTTCCTTATACCTCATAAGGGATTTAGTGTACCCCTAAACCTAGGGGTACACTAAAAAAGGTTTTTTCAAAATTCACCCCTAAGGTGTTACCCCCTAAGGGGGTGAAATGGGAGTCGAAAGTTTGTGTGGGGAAACAAAATTAGTTGACTGTTTTGTTCGAAACTTCACAGGAGTACTTCTATTGATAAATGAGTTGCTAAAATTATTTTGTGTTTTAGATTTTTTCAAAATTTAACCCCTAAAGGGGGAAATGGGGCGACAAAGTCTGAAAATCAACATTGTTATTTGTTGTATTGGGTCGGGTGTATTACAAAAACAACGATTTTAAGATTTAATGTGGCGGACCTGAAATACCATCATCCCCTGTAACGTTGCGGTGCAATAGGGTTGAAATGTCTAAAAATTAATATGTGTGTCGATTTCGACATTATCAGGGGTGCTGATTACGAATATGGCGTTTATTTTGAAATCCAGAAGATGGCGGACTCGGTTTCAATACAGGGTTATTGTTGATTTGATTGATGATTGTGATAACGATGATGATGATTGTGATAATGATGATGATGGTTGTGATGACGATTATAATGATTGTGATAACGATGATGGTGATTGTGATAACGATGATGGTGATTGTGATTGTGATGTTGATAGTGATTGTGATAGTAATGGTGATGGTGATTGTGATGTTGATAGTGATTGTGATAGTAATGGTGATGGTGATTGTGATGGTGATTGTGATAGTGATAGTGATTGTGATAGTGATGGTGATTGTGATTCAATGGTGAATGTGACAGTGATGGTGATGGTAATAATGATGGTGATGGTGATTGTGATAGTGATGGTGATTGTGATTGTCATAGTGATGGTGATTGCGATAGTGATGGTGATGTTGATTGTGATTGTCATAGTGATGGTGACTGTGATGGTGAATGTGACAGTGATGGTGATTGTGATAGTGATGATGATGGTGATTGTGATAGTGATGGTGATAGTGATAGTGATAGTGATAGTGATTGTGATTGTGATTGTGATAGTGATGGTGATTGTGATGATTATATTTATTGTGATAATTATGAAATTTGGCACATAATTTTAACCATAATTATAACCTAATTCACATTTATAACCTGAATTAACATGTAGGATACTATTTATCCCTTTAGTATGATCCCATGGAACAGTTACCGAACTTCACGCGGGCGAAGCTGCAGGCAACAGCAAGTAGTATAATAAAAGTAAATAAAATTAAAATATTTGGCACGCTCTGCACCCTATACGAGTAGATGGATTTTAGCTTGAGAGGTGTCGTTAGATTCGTATTTACTGTGAAAGTGAGTTTTTAGCGCCAAATTCAAATGTTTGGCGCGCTCTGCAGCCTGGACGGCTCGATAAAAGGCTCATCATGAGGATTTTAAAATGGTTTGATATGATCTAAGTACCTAACTAAAAAGTGTAAAATAAAAAAAAAAAAATTAAAAATATTTAAAAAAACCCGACTGCGTAAAAAATAACTAATAACTTTAAATAAAAAAAAACTGAAAAGAATTAAACAAGTTCAGGAGACCGGACATAATTACTGCAACAGTCGGGACCCATTAAATAATCTAGACATTACATCCAATATGGGTCCCGACTGTTGCAGTCATTATGTCCGGTCTCCTGAACTTGTTTAATTCTTTTCAGTTTTTTTTTTATTTAAAGTTATTAGTTATTTTTTACGCAGTCGGGTTTTTTTAATTTTTTAAATTATTTTTTTGTGATTGATTTTTTTATGTTGTGAATGTTTGTATGTCTTTGTTTTTCTTTTACATAAAGTATTATTTATTTTGATTTTCATCAACTCGTCCCAAATGGGCCGTAGGCATGTGGGACGAGTTGATGAACGACTCAGTTCGATACGCATCTTTATTTTCATTTAGCTCAATTTCCGGTCCAAGGAAAAATGAATGAACACAGGATGTTGTCTTGAATCTGGGATGTGTAGCTAAAAATTGATAACACTCTGTCAAGTAGATTAAGAAACTTTTGACATTCTCATAGGTTAGAAAAATGTAAAATATAATGATTAAAGAAAGTACACTTGCCACAAAACTTGTGGGAAACTTGAAGCCATTTTCTTAATAGAGTCTTCTTTGAAAGAGGGACAGAGTTGCCTTTTAAAATCATCAAATGACTCCTTCCGCTCTGGGCGGAGCAGGAGGGAGTGTCAGACTTTTACTGACTACAACCATTGTGTTCCGGGGCTACGGTATCTCTTTCGAACAGTCCCGCAGCCCCGGCAGGCATCGGTCTTTATGGACCCCTTCCTCTTGCTGACCTCTCTTTGAGGCGCGCGTGGAACACGAACGCGCCGTCGACACGGCCTGTCGTCATGAGACGAACGGACGGCGAGCTAGCCCATATAGCCCACCGTCCACTAGCCCGCGCTTACGGTGGTCCCAGACAGAGTTGCCTCAGGGTTGAATGTAAGGTTAAAACGTAATTTTAAGTGTTCCGTTCAACTTCAGTGTTGGTGTCAACAGTGAATATTGTCAAATCAAATCATTTCTTAGTTCATTTTGTACAAAAATCGAATTTAACCGTGTCCATTTACGGTAGACCAACTGAAACACTATTTAGAAAACCAACAATGCACAACCACACCCCACCGCTTCCCAAGAGAAGAAACAACCCGACAAACTCAAACAATATAGAATACAACAGGAAAACAAAACACGATCATCTTAAAAACAAGTGAAGTCGCAGTCCCTAGCTAGTTTACAAGAAACGAACAGTTGCAAATAAAGGAAGTGAATTTATCAAAATTGTTGACTTTAAAAAAATATGATCCTCTTTGCCCGAAGCTCTTGTAAGATTATCCTACTTTGAGTTATACCCGGCCGAGTTTCAGTAATAAGTTTCATTGAGTTCTTCTGTTTGTTTAGGCCTGAATTCTTGTCGCGCTGACGGTCGGTCGCGTACGGTCGGTCGTGACGTCAGGGAGAACAGAATACGGCTGTCGGTCGCCGCTGACGTCAGCGTTGCAGTATGGTGCTATATAGAACGCAATGTATACTCGTACGCGACCAACCGTGCGCAACCGACCGTCCGCGTCGGCGCGATAAAAATTCAGGCCTTAATGTTATGAATCTGTTAGGAAAATGTATAAAGAAGACATTAATAGGCTAGTTTCCACCATCAATAAATTGCAAATCTATTTAGTCCGTCAGTTATAGTACTGGAAAATAATGGTCTCGTATTTTTTGTTTTTGTAAAACAATAAATATTGACAAAGATATAACGCATCAAAACTCGGGAGTGGGGGCTCGTGACGTCAGAACGCACTAAAAATTATAGCACGGCGTGACGTATTGAGAATTTTAAAAGCGTCGTATCTTCGTCAATTTTGGTTTACATAACAAAAGAAAAAATACGTGTCAAATATTTTTTGATAATCTAACTGACGAATTAATTCGATTTTTTCAGGACACAAACCTATTTTCTTTTTTCCATGTTTGTTGAGTTTTCCATGTTTTTCACGTAAATTGATTATACCTAGATTGAACTGTAAGATATTTGTATAACATAACATAACGCCTGTAATCCACGACAGGTTAGGCAGAGGTGTACCTAATAGTACACCCACATTTCGCCAGTTACGTTTAAGTCCCATGTAATAGGGGGCGAGCCTATTGCCATCAACCGGGCACATAACTATTCTATTCATGATGTTATAAACATGAATAGAATAGAATAATTTATTTGTGTAAAAACATGGTACATTAAGGTCTTATAGATAGGGTTATAAACTTACATGTTTCGCCATAGAATGGCATACAAAATTATAACAACATAAATGTAAAATTTTAACACAACATCAATTGGTGTAAATATTAATTTTGGTTCATGTTCTAATTTCAATTATTTTAAGGTGAAAGTAAAAGAAAAAACAAGTGTTAACAAATGAAATTAGAACTTACAAGTGACTTGGCATAATATAATGATTTTGTTCGACATTTCATTGATTACTACTAAACTGTTACGTATTTTTAACACAAATGAACTCTTTCCTATAATTTGTCTTCATGTAGTGGCCATGTGGTATCGCTTCCACTATGTAGATCTATATAGAGGAAGTGATACCACATGCTTACGACTATACGGAGAGGATAGATAACTGGGTTTGTGGTTTTATCTGTTCGCAACAGATACCGCAGTAGACACCAGTTTATTGACAACTAATACGTTGTGGTAATGGTATTAATTGTAAGGGATGTGCAGCTAAATGTGAAAGATAGTGGGAATTATTTTAGAGGCATGATCAGCTGTCCCAAGACGAAAGTCTATGACCAGTGTGTGTTGCCAGTGATTACATACGGAACCGAAACGTGGTCGCTCACAATGGGCCTCATCAGAAGGCTTAAAGTCACCCAAATGGCAATGGAGAGGGCTATGCTTGGAGTTTCTTTGCGTGATCGAATCAGAAATGAAAACATCCGCAAGAGAACCAAGGTTACCGACGTAGCCCGTAGAATTGCCAAACTTAAGTGGCAGTGGGCAGGGCACATTGCTCGCAGAAGGGATGAAAAGTTCTGGAGTGGCGACCGCGAACCGGAAGACGTTGCGTTGGAATGCCTACCACGGCTACCACTAGGTGGACCTAGGAAAGGTTGCGGGAATCCGCAGGATGCGAGTCGCACGGGACCGGATAATGTGGCGACACTCCGGGGAGGCCTTTGTCCAGCTGTGGACGACTTTCGGCTGAAATGATGATGATGATGATGATCAGCTGTCTTGGAAAAAGGTAAACAACTTAATTTAATAATAAATTATTAATAATAATAGTAATTTAATAAATTTAATAATTTCAGTTAGAAGAAAACTGAACCATTCCCACACCACAATGCTATCAACATAATTCTACCATTAAATTTTGATCGGGTGAAAGTAGAGAAAACAATTTTTCCCAGAAATGAGACCTAGCTAGATCGTTCTCGTAAATCCCTATAATGCAGCTTTCATCGAAATCGGTAGAACCGTTTTCGAGAACGTGACTACAAATATTGCTAATTTAATAGGTTAGGTCCTATACTATCCTTTGCGCAGTGCTGCGCGCGAGCTGTCAAAACTCCCAAACGCGCTGTGTCAACAATTATAGCCAATTTTTGACACATTTTCCGCCCGTTCCGATAAAAACACCTGTAGTTCAAAAACTACAAGTCCTAGAGCAATTTCAATACTACTGTTGTCAAGCTGATTAGATAAGGAATCTATTTATCTAGAAATCAAAATGAAATACTTTAATTATATACTCCAAGTCATAATGTATAGCTAAAAAATAGTTACGAAAACTGATATTTCACTAGAAATATCAGATTTTTCTTAGTTTTTATCCATTTTAACAATATAGAAATAAACTAGACTATATTTCCTTTCCAACAAGACCACAATCTCATTAATAGCTCAATAGCATCATATCTAAATGTACCTATGAAACTAGATACTCACTGTTTGTTTACATCTGGGAACTAATTTTTGCCAGCCGGTGTTGGATGAAAAACACACAAACCCACATGTTTTTTGGTGTAGATAGTTGAACAATCTAATCACCTCACTAATTAAGCACTGTTTTTCCCATTTCACATACGTTTTAGTTACTAAATCACGTATTTCTTCACACTACACAACCACTGTAGGTACATATAATTACTGCATTTTCACAGGCGAAATACTGCAATTTCGCGATTTGGAACCTAATTTGTGTTATCATAATACGATAGTACAACTTCTCACGAACATTTTAATGTATAACACTGTATTCCAATAACAAATACGTAACTCGTAATAACTTGAAATGTGACACTAACGCAAATACGATGACGCAAGAAATGGCGCGCTCTGTTGACGTAATTTTGTTTTTATTATTTGACAACTTGTCAATGGAGTAGAGCTGTGATTTTTGGTACGTCGTTCAACAATGTTACATAGATTATAAATAAAGCATTGAATACATGGACCGAGCACAATTAGTCGATATTTTAAATAAAGTTTTGGGACAAATTATGCCAACAGCGCGCGGTGGTCATTACAGCCGAGCGCGTACATATGAGTAAAGTTACTGGCTGTGATCTAATTCAGCCGCGGTTTACTGGATTAAATTATATATTTATAAAAAAAAAATATAAATTATATATTTTTAAATTATATATTAAATTATATAATATTTGAAATCAGTTTATATACTGTAGGATATTATAGAGAGGTAAGTGTGAATGTAAAGAGAAATCTTCAAAACTCCGGAAACGATTTCGAAAATTCTATCACTAATGGAAAGCCATAATTAAATTAATTTCAAGTGCCTTATGCTATTATTTAACCCTGTTCCCGCGAGATATTTCTTACCATAAGCCGAGCGATGCGGCGAGAATAATTAGTCAACAATAATTTATCCACAATCTTACCACATTGCAAAATTCAATTATTATTATCGCTAACCACAACCCAATCATGAAGATAATAATAATAATTCACTTTATGGTCACATTGACCACTTTGTTTGAATATTTTCACAACGCTTGTTAAACAATTCTGTGATTATTTCTGACGTTAACTGATAGCATTATTGTTACTAATCTGAACGTGACGGATTCAAATGTTTTTATCTTGTGTTCGTAGTTAATCTTTAAATTTGTTTAATCATGTCTGATTTTCCAATCGACCACGAGAGTCATAATTTTTTAAGCCGTTTATGCCGTTAAGCTTAGCTGGTATGATTCTTACTTTTACTGTCGCCAATTATACTTTGATCATCATACAACCCATCTTTGATAGAAACTTTTTTTTTTTTTTCGGATAGGAAATCATCAAATGACTCCTTCCGCTCTGGCCCATCCATGTTCCTACATCGCCCTTTGTGTTCCGGGGCCACGGTATCTCTCTCGAACAGTCCCGCAACCCCGGCAGGCATCGGCCCTTACGGACCCCTACCTTTTTGCTGACTCTCTTTGAGGCGCGCGTGGAACACGAACGCGCGGTCGACACGGCCTGTCGTCATGAGACGGACGGACGGCGAGCTAGCCCATAGCCCACCGTCCTCAGGCCCGCATCTTTGATATAACCTTACAGAGATCTTTGCAAAAAACTAAATTAAAATGAACCCCAACTAAATGCTATCCATCTCAAAATCATCATTCTCTTACCCTTATCCCAATTCATTTAGGGTCAGCGCAGCATGTCTTCTTCATACATTCTTCTCTATTACTCTTCATCTCATCAGACACCTGATTTCTTACCATATCATCCCTACCAACTCAACAATGAACAAAACCTTTAGAAATATTTTGACAGTAAAACATTAACTGAATATTTAACGGCAACAACTGAAATTGTTGAGTCGTTTGTCGTTAATTCCAACAGGTAATTAGGCTTCTGTTCAGCAGTGGACATTATTGGTTACCTACTGTCACGGCACCCGACTGTGCATCGTCTACACTTATGTTATAAAGAAGTTACGTTTAAGTGTAGGAGGTTATCATCCGTCCGGCCCTGGTTCAAGCTATGGTCCGGAGCGAGACGGAATGGGACGCCGTTACCTCCTTCTGCGAAGCAGTAATGCTAGAGAAGGAGGTGGCGGAACGGGAGAGGGAGAGAACCTCCCAGCGTCCCGGCCGCAGCGGGAGACGCCCCGGGCGTCGGGGGCCACCACGTGACCCCCGGCCACCGTAGGCGCGGGCCTGTGGACGGTGGGCTATGGGCTAGCTCGCCGTCCGTCCGTCTCATGACGACAGGCCGTGTCGACGGCGCGTTCGTGTTCCACGCGCGCCTCAAAGAGAGTCAGCAATAGGAAGGGGTCCGCAAGGGCCGATGACTGCCGGGGTTGCGGGACTGTTCGAAAGAGATACCGTGGCCCTGGAACACAAAGAGCGATGAAGGAACATGGATGGGTTTTAGTCAGTAAAAGTCTGAGACTCCCTCCTGCTCCACCCAGAGCGGGAGGAGTAATTTGATGATTTCCCATCCGAAAAAAAGGGGGTTATCATCCGAACTACTGATGCGGTTCCAAAAATTCTTTATTTCTGGAAGCTACATTATTTGAGAGTGTCATAGACTGTTTAAGTTATGATTATGATTCCGTTTATTCATTTACATCCTTATCTATTTACATTTTTAAGTATTTCTCAAAATAAAACGATACAAAAAAAAAACACTTAAAAATATAAAAAAAATAGTAGTCTGCCGGTGTCGGGAGCAGGGTCAAGCCACCGGTGGTTAGGGCTGCAGAGACAGGAACCTCCTCACAATGCGAGCCGTATCGAGGAGTACTGCCTTCTGAATCAGGCCCTTGATCAAACCGCCTAAAGAGAGCTTCGATAGATGGTCATCGAAGCTCTTGGCTATAAGGCCATTGGCCGTCACGACAATCGGCACAATGATAACCGAGTTCATATTCCACATGCCGCGAACCTCGTGTGCCAAGTCGAGATATTTTATTTGTTTCTCTTTCTCAGCTTTCACGAGGTTCTCGTCATGCGGAATGGTAACATCGATTATCATTACGCGGCGCGCTGATCGGTCCATCATCACTATGTCAGGCTTATTGGCGACAATAGTCCTGTCAGTAATGATGGACCGATCCCAGTACAGCGTGACATGGTCATTTTCGAGAACTGGGTCGGGCACATACTTATAGTACGGTACCTCAGATTCCACAAGTTTATATTTCAAGGCAAGTTGCTGGTGTATAATCCTGGCTACTTGGTTATGCCTGTGCAAGTACTCGCCGTTAGCCAGACGAGAACAACCAGAAATAATATGTCTGATGAACTCACCCGGAAGGTGGCATGCCCGACACACGTCAACCGTCCCGTCCTTCATAATATATTTCCAGTAGTTGTTCATCAACATAACTTAGTCCATAATCGCACAAACAAAACCTTCAGTTTCCCCAAAGAGGTCGCCGAAACGTAACCAGGACACGGACGCTAGAAAATCTACATCGGGCCCATGAAGAGCCCGGTAGAAGCGCCCGTGAAGCTCTTTGCCTTGCCATACTTCCTTGCGGTCATCGGTGGTAAGTACCTCAGGTCTGTGCCAGTTCTCTTTAGCCATGGACAGCGGGGTGAGTCCCTTGTCCACTGCGACCACATCTCGGTGCATACCCACCTCGGCTTTTAAAAAATATTCTCTGAGACTGCACACCTCGCGGTTGTGGAGGGTCTTCGCGTTTAAAAAGCCTCGACCTCCGCACTTCCGCGGGATGTACAGTCTCATAACCGATGATCGTGGGTGATTATTATTATGATTATGTTATTTAATATTTTTATGTTACGTCGAAGTTGTGTATTGATATTTATACTCTATGGATATTTTATTTGTCTGACTCATCATCTTCCTGCCCTTATCCCATGTTACTTGTGGTCGTCGCAACACGTGTTTTTCTTCCATTCTTCCATTCTCCCCTGTCAACCGTCACACAATCATTTACACCTTTTTCATTCACATCATTCCTCACACAATCTATCCATCGTTTCTTTAGTCTTCCTCTCCCTCTCCATCCATCAACATTTATATTCATCACTCTTTTAGTCACATGCGATTCTTCCCTCCTCATCACATGCCCATACTAAGACAGTCGATTCCCTTTCAACTTTTCTGTAACTGACGCAACTTTCAAACTTCGTCTATTATACTCATTCCTTATTGTATCCATTCTTGTCACACCACACATCCACCTCAACATTTTCGTCTCCGCTACATGCAATCTTTTTTCATACATCTTAATGTCTGACTAAATAAATGAATTGAATTGAATGTCTCTGTATATCGTTGATCTAGTCGTCCAAAGCGCAACTGCTGAGCATGAGGTTCTGGGTTCGATTCCCGAGTCGGGCAAACTGTTATTAGGGTTTTCCATCAGAAATTCACAGCAGCCACATCGTTGATGGCAATAGGCTCACCCCCTATTGTATGAGACAACATAACTTGCAAAATGTGGGTGTACTTGTTAGGTAGGTACACCTCTGCCAAACCCTTTGGGGATTACAAGGCGTGCAATGTTATGTTCGCGAGGGATCATTTCCGTTCATAACGCAAGCTAAACCGCGGGCAAAATCTAGTCATCCATAAAGCTGTTTACACACGACCAAAAGTTGTTTTTCTTATCACAAACTCATCACAACACGAAATGATTAAATCCACAGGCGGGAGACAGGCAATTATAAATAGCTCCGAGAAATTGAGTCCAAACTAACAACCGGCCAAACTCGCCTTGAACAAAATCAAGTAAATTGGTCTGCTTCAAGCGAATGCAACGTTGCATCGATCAGGGGTACCTAAACGGTGCACCCACATAAAAATACCAACCTTACTTTTCAAAGGTAAAGTTGATTTTTCAGTGAACGAAAAATTCTGGTGAAATTTTCGTTGTGCAAGTACTTTGAATCTTTAGATACTTTATGTTGGTACACAGAATAATGTAGTGTATAAAGTAAGCGGTAACTCAGTGTTTGTACTTTAATGAATTTTACAACGATGGATTTACGAAGCGATGTCCCGTAGCGTTTGTCGTTTGAACTTTTTGATGAACAGTTTGTTCGGACGTGGTTCATAACGGTGGGGACCAATTTTAAGTTTTGGAGAAGAATACGTGTTTATCTTGTTCTTAAACTTATGATGAGCTGGTTTTCACTGGTTCCAACTAGACTGTTGAAGTAAAATTTTAATCCCTCTAATTTTACTCAGAATTACATCATAAAAGTTTCAAGCTTTTAGTAAGTTGAAACCTTCTCCTGTCTATAAATTCTAGCTTGAACCTAAATATGTCACCAAAATCATTATCATGCATGAAAACAATAACTAGACCGCCATTTTTGGGAGTCCATCATATTGAATTCAGAATGACATCACTTAGCATTGTCATCCAAACTAAACATGTATCCTAAATTTCAGGTATACTTAGGCGCGGGACAAATACAAGAGGTGTCAGGCGGAGGTGTGGCGCGGGCGAGGTGCGGGCGTGGCGTCGGTGCAGCGCAGGACAGGCGCGCTAACGGTGTCCGAAAGGCGAGGCGCGGGTGAACACAAAGAAGCATTTGGGGAATTCTAGTGTTTAAATTTCTATATCGTCACGCATTTTCGCAGTCTAGTTCACCCCTATGTACATTGTCGGCATGCCACTGCTAACTGCAGGTGCGCCAAGGGCGAGGAAGTGGCGCCCACGCCACGCCCGCGCCGCACCGTTCCAGTATGTCTCGCGCCTCACCTCTTCTATACATTTTGTATGAAATTTCAGAGAAGTGACGCGCCGCCCGCGCCTCGCCTACTCCCGACGCTTCTTGTATTTGTCCAGCGCCTTACGTGGTTAAAAATACACATAAAACTAAAGATTACAAGATTATATCAACGATGATGTCTTATTGTTGTTCATGACAGTTACGAAGAAAAAACAAATAAAGAAAATGTGGAAAAGAGACTTTCCACAAACGAAGCGAAAACATTGAAAATGTTGAATAAAAATAAAGAAAATCGGATGGTCCTAACTAGTTACGGGCGCTCCAAATTAGAACGAGTTTACTACTCGTGCCAGCTTTGGGCATCGATAGGAAAGCCTGCAAGTAACATGTGTTACGAAAGTTTACCACTAAATTGTGTAAAATAATAAAAGACTAAAGATTTGTTAGAAAATACTCTTGAAATCTTCGCATTCTTTTGTGTTATATGATAGATACATAATACCTGTATTTTTTATATCCCATAACTCTAGAGTATGATTGAGACCATATCAAAAAATCAACTGGCATAAATGAATTATGTTTCAATCATCCTTTTTTTTCATTGTCATACAAAATAATTCGGCAGTCACGATTATTAACGTAAAACACACGTGAAATACGACAACGTCGCATTTTCTTAGCTTTAAAATATGAATTGGTTTGAATTAAAATGAATTACTCGTATTTATCAACGAAACTTAGATACATATTTTATAATTATGATTGATGATATCTCCGAAACTATGCATTTTTGGACCACCTATTCTAGGAGTTTTAGTGTTATTTTTACCTACAGAATATAACCCTAGAACTATGGGATATAAAAAAAGCAGTTTGTAAAATACATTTAAAATTGAAACAAATCCTTACTAATGTTTTAAATGCGAAAAATATTGTGAGGATGGATGGACAGATGTTTGTTACTCTTTTACGCTAAAACTACAACACGCATTTAGATGAAATTTAGCACACTAATCGTTTATAGCCTGGGTTAATGCATAGAATACAGTTTATCCCGATAGTGTCATCCTGTGGGACAATATCGAACTTCAGGCGGGTGAAGCTGTAGGCTAGTATAATAATACTATTTATCATCTTTTTTTTTTAATCTGCATAAAATAATGTTGAATATTTTCGTAGCAGGGTTTTTTTTTTTAAATAAGCTTTCAATACTTTCTGAATGTCGGGCAGAATCAATAAGCACAGTCATAAAATAAATACACTGTCCTCATCTGCCTAGCCTTTTCCCAACTATGTTGGGGTCGGCTTCCAGTCTAACCGGATGCAGCTGAATACCAGTATTTTACATGGAGCGACTGCCTATCTGACCTCCACAACTCAGTTAGTACCAGTACCGGTAAAAAAATACATACACAAAAATAAAAACACTGAAATAAAATAAATACTGTGTGATGGTCAGAAAGTTACGTCACAAAGTCGACACATTTAAATCAATTCCACATTACCAAAAACAGCATCAGTAAGCTTAACAAACTGTAAAACCTCAGCTTTCAATGATTATGTTCGTTAAAGCTACCGCGTACAAATTAAAATGCCAACGAACTGGAATCAATATAATTAATACCAACATGATGCCGGCAAAAATCTCAATGTCAGTTTAAGGTAATAAATAATATCACACAGTCATGTTCATGCAAATTTTCTGTATAATTTATTCAAAATTTAAATACTCATGTCGATTATTAGGTGTTAAAGCGTTGATGGAGCGGTAGGGAATTAATCAGTTTGTAAAATATGGTATGATTTTAAATGTTTAAAATGGGTTTTGGGGTTTGATGTTAGGTATTAATTTTGTCCTTAAATTAAAGACTTTAAAGTTTAATTTTGTGATCGATTTGGATAGTAGTGGTGATTTACGTAAGTAATCTCTAATTATAAATACACTAATAGATTTTACTGGTTTGATGAGGTATTAATTTTATCCTTAAATTAAAGACTTTAAAGTTTAATTTTGTGATCGATGTGGATAGTAGTGGTGATTTACGTAAGTAATCTCTAATTATAAATACACTAATAGATTTAACTGGTTTGATGAGGTATTAATTGTATCCTTAAATTAAAGACTTTAAAGTTTAATTTTGTGATCGATGTGGATAGTAGTAAATGATGTTTATGATGTTTATTTTGCAAGTAGGTTTTTACAAACACTTTTACACGTCATTTTTTTAAACTAGATGGGGCCGGTGTTTCGTACCTGACTACTCTGAGTGGTGATTTACGTAAGTAATCTCTAATTATAAATACACTAATAGGTTTTTAAATGGACTGTGGCTTTGTTATTACTTTTGTATAAATGATTTCATCGTGCCTGTATCCCATAAAACAATCTTAAATCTGTTTAATATTAGTATTATGTAGTACCTTTTATTTTAATTATAACCTTAACGGACAGTTTTCAACCCACTTAAAACTTTATTTCCATTCTGCCCTATTTGTATCAACTTAGTTTCGAAATACCAAAACAACAAAATGACAATTACCTAATATTATTCCCAAAATCACAGTTTCAAATTCAGCTGTAATGCTCTAGAAACTCTATAGATGTATACGTACGTACTTTGATTACACTAGTTTACGATATCATAGTTAAAATGTGGTTTGAAACTCATACAAACCAGCAAAGTTTTATGTTTGATCAGTTGCCAACAATTGTTTGGAGATTAGGGTCGCCTCTAGGATGCGGTACCAATATGATTAAATTTTAATTAAAAACAATACTTTGGATTAATAATTATGTGGGCGAGTTTGAGTTTTATTGACTACTAAACTGATAGTGGTTGTTTAGTTTAGTCTGGGATAAAAATAATTTTCTATCAAATTTAGCCAAATGAGTCGTGTAGTTTCTACCTACACCCATGGGAAAATGCGTGTATCTATGTATTTTTCGTTATATTAGTTCATTTGGTAAACTAATTTTAATAAAATAGAATTTAACGTGCATTTAGGGATAACTAAAATAATGAGCAAATGGGCAGTGTAGCTCTTCGATACCCGCAATTACAGACACAATTAAAATAACATGCACCGTGCCCGATCGGGTACGTCTGGGTACATACAGGTATTAACTGTACATGGCTTAATGGGGAGACACACTGTAGAACTAATGGCGCTAGCATAGCTGATTCCCAACATCGTCATTGGTTGAAAATGTGGTAATGTCATTTTATATTTCAAAATAGCTTAACCTCATTGGTCAGATTGCGACCAGCAACGGTGGCGCCATCTTAGATTATCTTTGCCTGTGTCGCCCCATTGAATTATGTGGTATTAATTTAATATTATTCTAAAATTATCTCGACCTTTTAAAAATCAAGCCGTCACAGCATTTGAAACTAAATAAAACTAAACTAAACTTAAATGCTTTTGACGGCATTTCAGTTATTCTTATAAGCGTCGAAGTGAGAGTTTCAATCTTTCAGAATGTTATATTTTTATTAAATAAAAAATAAAAAATATTTGACTGTTTTTCTCTTACATCATGAACACAGTCCTTATTTTCCTTTATGTTACTTTTATGTTATTTTTACATAAAAATAACATAAAAGAAATGGTCCAAAATTTTGGTTTTGACCCTATAAACAAACTTGTAAAGTAGACTTAGTAACTTAAGTTAAGAATTGGATAGTTTAGTTGAGAAGTATGGAAAAAGAAGATATGCTGCGCCGACCACAAATAAATTAGGATAAGGGAGAATAAATAATGATGATGATGTGTTGTTTACACCATAAACGAATAAAAAGAAACACAATTTATTTAAAAAAAAACGCTTAATTTTAGGCTGATAAACCCCATTAATTTTCAAGTAACTGTAAACTTCAATTTTGCTGGGAAATCAATTAATAGTTGAGTCATCGAGTTTGAAAATGAATGACGTCACAGGTTGCTCTTGACATACAAAATCTATGAAGGAACCACCTTTTGACAGCTCATAAAAAATATGTCAATGTAGATGGCAACTGTGAAACTATAATGGCGCTAGCATAGGTGGTTCCAAGCATCGTAGTTGAAAATCTGGTAATGCCATTTTATATTTTAAAATACTTTGATATCATTGGTCAGAGGTCAAACGATTTTCGCGCCATCTACAATTAAATTTTAATGGTCTTCCCTATTGATTGGTGGTATCAACTAGATACCCTATTAGAGTCTTCAGTCAGTCATCCAAAAAAAATGTATTTCGATATTTTTTGCTCCAAATGTCGAAATATTAATATTTATATCTCTACCGCTTTCAACTCTTAACGAGGGCTGTTGACCAAGTGCAGTCGACGTATCGCCACTCATGTCAATATTAAAGCCGAGCACGTTTCAATTTTAAAAATTCTCATAATATTCCACCTACAGAGGTGGTTTTCAGGATATCTTATTTAAATGTTACGGGAAGTATTTTTTTTAACCTTAACTGTCCCACTCTTGGGCAAAGACCTCCCCTCATTCGGTCCACTTTTCTTGATGTTGCGACTCTTTTCCCCAATTATCTAAAAAGCCATCCAAGGCGGGCCATCATGCCGTGTCGACGGCGCGTCCGTGGTCCACGCGCGCCTTAAAGAGATGTCAACATAAGCAAGGGGTCCGCAAGGGCCGATGCCTGCCGGGGCTGCGGGACAGTTCAAGAGAGATACCGTGGCCCCGGAACACAAAGGGCGATGAAGAAACATGGATGGGTTTTAGTCAGTAACAGTCTGACACTCCCTCCCGCTCCGCTCAGAGCGGGAGGAGTCATTTGATGATTTCCCATCCGAAAAAAAAAAGGACCCGCCATCTTCTCCTCGGTCGGCCGGGACCCCATCTATAGCTGTCGTAGGGAGTTTTGGCTGTATTCGACAGACATGGCCTGCCCAGGCCCATTTTAGTTTAGTAGATTTATGAGCTTCGTCAGCATTTTGAGTTCTGCGAAGTATTTTGTTTTTATGGTGAAACACGGAAGAAAGTAAGTTAATGTCAAGGACAATGCCCTTCGTGTTTGATCGTTTAACGTCAAAATAATGTCAATGCATACAACTAAAACTTAACATTTTTCTTGGATAATCTCAATTACATAACATTCATTATTATTTCATTAAATACGTAAACATTTGTAGCTATTTTTTTAATATATAAATAATGGCCCACCAGCATCGGGAACAGGGTCCGAGCTACCGGTGGTCAAGGCTCTTGAGAGAGGAACTTCCAACAACACGCGACGATTCCAAAAGCACTGTTTTCAGAATCAAGCCCTTGATTCAGCTGCCAAGTGAGTGCTTCTTTAGATGTTGGTCGAGGCTATTGACTGTTAAGCCATGGGCCAACAAGACTATCGGCACAATGACTGCTGAACTCACGTCCCACATGTCGACCACCTCAACCTCACCAGCCAGATCTAGATACTTGAATACATTGCTTTTTATTATTGTGTGTCTTTAATTTCATTGATGCTGCGATGCATGGTCTGCATGTAATATATCTTGTTATATAAATATATAACTTTTCAGTTTTGGAATTAGTGGAATATTCCACTCGAATAGTCCACGTGTGTCAGACTATGACCTATTATATTCTGACACACTTCCTATAAGAAGGAGGAGCTCGTGGTTAAGCCGTGCTTTCCTAGGTTGGTCTGTGGATGGGTGACCACCCATTACATACCGAGTTTACTCCGTGCCTCGGAAAGCACGTTAAGACGTTAGTCCCGGCTATCATTTGTAGATCTTTGACAGTCGTTAGGTAGTCAGAGGCCCAAAAAAAGTCTGACAACCAGTCTTACCAAGGGGTATCGTATTACCCGGTACTAACTGGGTTGTGGAGGTCAGATAGGCAGTCGCTCCATGTAAAATACTGGTATTCAGCTGCATCCGGTAATACTGGAAGCCGACCCCAACATAGTTGGGAAAAGGCTAGGCAGATGATGACACTTCCTCTAAGAAGAGGCAAAGCCTTCTATTGTAGGTGTCTACCTACCACCTACCTACGTCTAACTAATTAATCGGTCACTAGATTTCATCCGTGAGGGGGCTCCTTTACGGATGAAATCTTATGACCTTTTATAGTGTGTAGGTTATTATGCGGAAAAAATAGATCAGATACTGGGACTGCCTCGTTACTCTAGTGGCCGCAAACGCGACTGCCCTGGGTTCGATTTCCAGGTCAGGCAAAGTGATAATGGGTTTATCATTCAGCGGAGTCAGAATATGTGCCCGGTTGATGACAATAGGCTCACCCCCTATTTCATGGGGATTTAACATAATTTGCGAAATAGGGGTTGTACTGTACTATTAGGTATAATTTGTGTTCTAGGCTCTCTAACCTCATTGGAAGGCATCTCTATTATTATCTCTTTAAAACATTAATTACTGTCTATATCGCCTTCTTCTTAAAATATATAAGTATTTTTACTTTTTCGTCTTCCTGTAATTGTTTACCCTACATCTTATTCACAGTTTTCTTTGTTCTCAGATCCACAGTTCTGATTGTACGATTATCATCCATTGCGCGTCTTTCCCGTCTTTCTTCATTTTCATCGAGACGCTCAGGTTAATTAATTTTATTCACAAGAGAAATGTGGGTGTACTATTAGATAGAACTCTGATACCACCCTTCGGGGATTACATGTGTGATGATATGTTATGTAGATCAGATATATACTTCTGACAGTTCACTTTAGACTCAAATTACTCAGTAACCGTTCTCGCCACTAATTCGTCGCCTCCTTTGAAATACGCTTAAAATATGAATGCTAACTTAAAACAATTTCCCTGGCAGCCCTGACAGATAGTTAATGCATAAGAAGTTAGCCAGCTGCGGAACTTAGCTCATATAATAAGTTTGTGACTATTCATTGTTTTAGTTTTCACATTAACTACAGTTACATACATTTTTGTACTTGAATTTGTATTGTATGATGTTTTGTTTGTGTAATTGAGATTATTTATGTTGATTTGTTGAAAGTACATATAAGTGGGCAGGGCACATTGGTCGCAGAACGGATGGCCGATGGGGCCGAAAAGTTATGGAGTGGCGATCGCGAACCGGAAGACGTTGCGTTGGAAGGCCTCCCACTAGGTTGGCCGATGACCTGGTGAAGATTGCGGGAATCCGCTGGATGCGAGTCGCACGGGACCGGTCAATGTGGCGACACTTGGGGGAAGCCTATGTCTAGCAGTGGACGTCTTTCGGCTGAAATGATGATGATGATAGATCTTCCTTTATAATTAACTAGCTGACCCGCGCAACTTCGTCTGCGTCACATGAGCTACCTACCTACCTACTACCTACCTACTACCTACCTACTACCTACCTACTACCTACCTACTACCTACCTACTACCTACCTACTACCTACCTACTACCTACCTACTACCTACCTACCTACTACCTGCCTACCTACTACCTGCCTGCTACCTGCCTGCTACCTGCCTGCTACCTGCCTGCTACCTGCCTGCTACCTGCCTGCTACCTGCCTGCTACCTGCCTGCTACCTGCCTGCTACCTGCCTGCTACCTGCCTGCTACCTGCCTGCTACCTGCCTGCTACCTGCCTGCTACCTGCCTGCTACCTGCCTGCTACCTGCCTGCTACCTGCCTGCTACCTGCCTGCTACCTGCCTGCTACCTGCCTGCTACCTGCCTGCTACCTGCCTGCTACCTGCCTGCTACCTGCCTGCTACCTGCCTGCTACCTGCCTGCTACCTGCCTGCTACCTGCCTGCTACCTGCCTACTACCTGCCTACTGCCTACCACCTACCTACTACCTACCTTTTACCTACGTAATTGATTAAAAAAAATACAGACAAAAGTTTATTCACCCTTTTAAAATAGTTTACACAAAACACATTTCTGAACGCATGCATAAATTTCAATCACAGTATTTGACAGGATGACAGGAGGAAAACAAATGTTTGACAGGTACGAAATAAAGGAACATAATTAAATGGAAAATGATTCATTTTCATAATTATGTATTCGTCAAGTTTTCATTGTTTTTAAAATGTATTCTGCTATTCAGGGCGGAGACAAATCCAACGAAACAAAAACCATGAAAATTTATCCAGCAGATCTCGAGTTATAAGTGTTGTAACAAACCCGTCTTTGTTTTATATATATAGATAGAAGATATGTGGTTTGGATTATTAGTCTGGGTCAATCTTCACTGCCTACCACTAACTACCTGTAACGACTGTCAAAGATATACAATTGACAACTGATACCAACGGCTTAATGTGCTTTCCGCGGCACGCAGATATCTCCGTATGATTGGTGGTCACCCATGCACAGACCAACCTACGCAAGCGCGGCCTAACCTGAAGATCTACTCGAGCGGCTTTTACACGATCAATCACGATGATCGATTTGAGGATGTTCAAATAAACTACAAAAATAACCAATTCTCCATATTTTTACAAGGTTTGAAATTGATGCATAATTAAATATGAATTGTTTTGATGATGACGATACGATTCATGCTGAGAATGATAAGACCGTGTCATCAAAATCACATTTGACGACCATAATCATCTTCCTGACGACTATTATTCAATTCAACACATCCCAAACTTTCACCAAAGCCACATAATAGAGACAACTCACTCTCACACACTAGCTACGTGTATAAATCAAGTCCTTTATTACCGTCCTTTATAACCCAACCAAACAATAAAGTGTCCCAAATAGTTAAGAAATCCTTCCGACCAACGTATCACAATACTTGAATAGTTTAATTGAGACAAGAGGACGGATGCTGCGAGAGTTATTATCCACTGATTTGTGTGTAAGTGTCTTCCAAACAATGGCGCCCTTTCAAAGCCCTTTCTTGAGTGACAAATGGAAGGTATATTTCCTTAATCCGTTGGGAGTTAGTGTTTGAATGTGGGGTTGGGTTATAGGTTGGTTGGGTTTGGCGAACTGAAATAAGAATAACATTCTCTACGTGGGCAGCAAATACATTTTATTTAAAATAATTGCTGTTGTCAACATCCATTTCAATTGTGTCGAGCATTGGTTCGCAAAACGGATGGCTGATGGCGTCAACGGTGGGCCCTACTCTCTAACGTCCGTCCGTCCATCCGTCTCTCTCACTCGCACTGATCTGCAGACGTGCGTGAGAGAGCCGGATAGAGATGGATGGACGGACGGACGTTAGAGAGTAGGGCCTCTGGAGTGGCGTCCGCGATCGGGCAGGCGCAGCATTGGAAGGCCTCTAACAAGATGGATTGACCTTGGATCTTGGAGCTGATGGAGTTTTAGTCTTCCCCCAACTGTGACATGTTTCATTCAGCCTATCCTTTTGTCTAAAAGATTGATATCGTGCACTAAGAAATTATTCCATTAGCCAACACCTCTCAATAATAGAGCTAACGAGAGAAATTAAATAATTTAAATAGTTGGTCAAATCAGCAAATTTAAAGGCTGTATTATCCTACTACTGGATAATGGCTCTCACCATGTCTTCAATATCATTATGTAATTCAGATGTTTCCGTCAATACTATACAGGGTCTAAGGAAAACCTACGCAAAAACGGTTACACATCATTTAATTGTCCTACCTGTAAATGTTTCAGCTGTTTTCTACAAGGTTAAAATGTATGGAACAACAGCACTATTTAAAAAGTAAGATATCACTTACAAATTATCTCCAAAGATAGGCATTTCCATAGCCACCCTAATACAAAAACAGATCGCCCTGAACCCAACATGTTCAGTTCAGCATTACACCGACCCGTATGTTTACGAACCGGTCCGTTTTGAATACGTTAGTCCTACATGAGCCCAAACGCCTCAGGGTGACCGCAGACACGTTAAGTTTCTGACGGGGACTTAAGAGATTGCGACGTTTTCTATTAACTTTGTGTTATTAAGAGGCTGGCGACCGATGCGTATAATTTATACAAACGTAATACCAAAATAATTTGTAAATCTATACTAATATTATAAAGAGGTAACATTTGTTTGTAAGTTTGTATGTAGGGGGTAATCTCCGGAAGTAATGAACCAATTTTAAAAATTGTTTCGCTGGTAGAAAGCTACATTATTCGTGAGTGCTATACGGGAATAAAATAGGCTATATTTTATTCCCGTACTCCCACGGGAACGGGAACTACGCGGGTGAAACCGCGGGACGTCAGCTAGTCAAACATATTTTTAAGGTAGTGTGTATTTATTTCGATTGGATTACAGAATATTTATGTTCTCAAATTATATTATATAAATATATATTTTGAAAGGACAGCGATATAAAGACGAGATATTTATGAGGAATTTAAAATTTCTATAGAAAACTTATTTTTACTACTCGTAACTCTTGTTTAAATCTGTGTCCATTCAAAATATATTTAGGAACCTAGATAATCTGTATTCCAATCGGAATAAGGACACACTACCTTAAGAATATGTTTGATTTACAAATTATTTTGGTATTACGTTTATATGAACTATGCATCGGTCGCCGGCCTCGTAAGTCTGTTTTGTGTTTGTAATTAGTTTATTGATGGAGCATTGTCATTCGTTGTTTATTGTCTAGCTTCTCTTGGTTATCAGTGAACATGTAGGTTCAACAAAACGATACACAGAAACACAGCCATGACATCTGAATGACAGCCGGTACCAACGTACCGGCTGTCATTTTCTAGATCTGAGACAGTCGTTGCAGGTAGTCAGTGGACAAAGTCTGACAACCAGACTTACCAAGGGGTATCGTATTACTTATTACTAACTTGATTGTAAAGATCAGACTGGAAGCCGACCCCAAAATAGTTGGGAAAAGGCTAAGCTAAATGATGATGTAGGTTCAACAAAACAGATTCTACTATTAAGGCGACTACAGGAGCTAAATTAGCAACTCTATTTGTGGTGGATCAAACTTCGTCTGAAATACTGTAAGAATAAAGTTCTTATCAGCTTGCACTACAAAGTGGTTGTTACGTCAGTCGCTGCGGGCCGAATAGTGCTAAATGAGTGTTTTTTTTGCGATTTACAATAAATCTATTAATTAGACTAAAAAAATAAAACACTATGATGCTAATATGTTGCTTGTAGAATTATTTGCCAAAAAATTTGAATGATCGCATTATTTTAGTATGGTTTTTACTCGTTAAAAGATTTTTTTAGAGATAAGTTCGTGATTTTTTTTAATCGAATAAAATGTGTTGTACAACACATTCGTTTTTAAAACACTATCATATCCTGAAGAATATTCTATATTTTTCTGGTTTTGTTTATTGCAGTAAATAATATGCTTTTTTGCATTATAAAACTCGCGTTTAGGTCCTGTAGTCCCCTTAAACGGAGAGCCGTCTATTAGCAGAATCGTATATATGTTACGGCTAATAGCCGAAGTGTGGCTACACCTAGGTGCAGCCGGCCATATGCGGTTAAACCTAGGTGTATCCTCTAACTGAACTAAAAACCTAGTTCTAGCCGATGATAAATAAGACACACCTAAGTTTAACCACCGGTGTGCGGCTGAACCTAGTTCTAGCCGCTATGATGAAGGCTAAACCTAGTTCTAACCGAAGATAAGAGGATACACCTAGGTTTAACCGCATGTGGCCGGCTGCACCTAGTTCTAGCCGGCTAAAACTAGGTGTAGCCTCACTTCGACTATTAGCCGTAACATATATATGGTCAATATCTTAGTATAAGAGTAAAGAACTGTCCCAAAAAATAGACAGCGACAAGCAAGTTTCCCTGTACGGAAACAGAAGAATTTTAGTAAGCCACGATATTAAACACAACATCACGCCTGTAATCCCAGAAGGTTTAGGCAGGGGTGTAGCTAATAGAACCCCCACATTTTGCCAGCACACTTGCAGCAACACTTGCAACCACTCGCCTAACAAGGATCTACGATCAGTAATAAATTAATTATTGATAATTGCGACATAATTTTTTGTTCATTCAGTTTGTCTCACACTCACCTAAATAATAATGATGACGTAAACAATTTTTTTTATTACGTCTGTCAAACCTGTGCAAAAAGTCTCATTTTCAAGTAGCGAGTTCAACGCAATGCGCCTACAATCTGACCTAGAAAACTGTTTTCGCAGCAGATGATCTGGCCTACATTTAGTTGAACAACACGACTTATTTGTTAGCGCAGCTGTCACGGAGATATTGTTCGTATGACAATAGGAGGAGATGTAAGCAGAGCTGTTAATGAATAAGTTATCTCTTAAGTGAGCCGTTTGCTTAATTGAAATATCAGTAATTACATTATGAAATTATAATATCGCTTCTCGTGTTTGGTAAATTGAAAATACCGGAAACATACGTTATTATGTGTTGTATTGTGTTATTGTACATTTGTGTACATTGGCAGCAAAAATATAAGAATACATTGGAAAATGTTACATGGCATAACATAAAATCATGACGGGTTGCACAAAGTGATATTGGGTTTTTCAAATCAAGAATTTCTCAGTAGCAGTGTGGAGTCTGAACCTGTGCCTGGTTGATGCCAATAGGCTCACCCCCTATTTCATGGGACTTAAACATTACTGGAAAAATGTGGGTACATGTTATTTATATGTCGCAGGTTTTTCATAAAATTAGGTTTTTGATCAAAAACCGAAAGGTGACAAATTTTAAACCCATTTCATCATAAACCTGTAACAATCCAGATTTATGATCAAAAACCTGAACTACTTTGGGATAATGATCAATCTGATATACATTTCCGTTCACAGGGACTTAGGGACTTCATAATGGCATACAATTAACAAACCACCAGATTTAGCAAAATGTAACGGCAAAAAAATCACTTTTAATTGCCAAAATTAATAAATGATCACCAAAATTAATCCCCATTTTATCGTAAAATTAGAACCAAAAAATTTATTTATGACCACCAGAAATTGAACTGTTATGCTCTTGCATCCGAGTCGAGGGAGACCCGGTCGACGGAGCCCCACTTGGCGGGGCTCCTACTCCTGAATGCTTTATAAAAAAATCCGTGTCGGGGTGCCCCAAGTCGGCCTAGGCAAAACTAGTTTGTCATCAACCACCTCATTAAAATTTGGTGTTCAATTTACTAAATTTGGTGATCAATTGATATTTTAGGTGATAGATGTTAGTGGTCACAAAGTTATTTTTGGTGGTCATTATATTTTCCCCCCTTCCCCCTTTCCTTCCTCCCTTGGATTGAAGGAGGAGAATATTGATTGGTTCATGGATGTAAAATTTTGATAAATAAATAATTGTTTTCTTTCTTATACGTTGCAAATGATGATGGATTGTTTTATTTATTTCGTATAAATTGATTTATTTGTCATAAAACAAAGAAAACCCGTGATTTTGACAAGAACTTTATCATATACCAAAACTAGTTCAGGTTTTTGATAAAAAATATGAACTAGTCTGGATTGTTACAGGTTTATGATGAAATTGAGTTTAAAATTTGTCATCTTCCGGTTTTTGATCAAAAACCTAGGTTTTATATATATAAGGTGTTTAAGACTAATTTTATGAAAAATCTGCGACAAATACAAGGTGTAGTTTTGCATACTAGTCAAAATTCAGGAGCTTGTCACAAAAGACATAAATAATAATCAATTTAAATTACGATACCAGTTCAATAATAAAAAAAAAACAGATTTTAAATTATTAAACTTTGACAATGGTGTCGATTCTGTTGTTCACAAAATAAACTTAATTTAGGCTGTTGCTATCTCTTTGTCTCTAATAAAACGAGAAAGAGACGGACGTAATTTAGAGCTGTCAAATTTAATTGGAACTAATATTTCTATACAAATGAAAGGTGCACCTATAGACATGTCGACTAAAAACACAGTGAAGCGTAAGGCATAAACTAGTTCGACATATCTAACTTAGTTCATAGCTATAGCCGTCCTTTTCTCGCACTACCTTTTAGTAAAAGATACCAATAGCCTAAATTAAGTTTAGTTTCTGCACAACAGAATCGACACCAGTGTTTCAGAATAACACGAAAAAATAAACAGAATCTACCATCGCGCGACATGTCGCTGTGTATACGGGTGGTTTACACTTACCGATTTCCGTTATTAGGAAAAAAAAACCTACCAATTTTATTAATGATTCGGGTCTAGAATCATTAGCATAGATACCTCCTTGAATTTGACCAGGATAGGAAAAAATTATAATTAAAAAACCCGACTGCGTAAAAATGATTTTAGTCTAGATTATTTAATGGGTCCCGACTGTTGCAGTCAATATTTCCTGTCTCCTGAACTTGTTTTATTCTTTTCAGTTTTTTTTTTAATTTAAAGTTATTAGTTATTTGTACGCAGTCAGGTTTTTTATTTTTTTTAATTATTTTTTTATTTTACACTTTTTAGTTACTTAGATATTATACCGTTTTAAAATCCTCATGATGAACCCTTTATCGAGTCGTTCAGGCGCGCAAAAATCCGCTATTTTGTTTTTTTCTTATTTTAATATACCTAGTGTCATTCTCACAGTAAATACGAATCTAACGACACCTCTCAAGCTAAAATCCATCTAGCCGTTCAGTCTGCAGAGCGTGCCTAACATTTGAATTTTATTTACTTGTATACTATTTGTCATTTCGAATTACATTCAAACATACGTAAATAAGTTGCATGCATTTTTGTAATCACCTTTAAAACCCTTCATTTTGATACCTCACTCGATGGTATTAGAAGGAAAAAAAAAACGAACTCCACAATATGGCACCCCAAATCCACGATTTTTATTTGTTTTTTGATTATAATGTAATGAGGGAACAATGAAACGGACATATGTACATACAGGTCAAACACATTACTCTCCTTTTGGGCTTCGCCGCAGTCGGGTAATTACGAAACGATAATCCTCGGAACGCCTTTGCAGTGGTGCTGTAGCTACACTCATGTTTTGAGGTCCCATGTAATAGGGGGGAGCCTATTAATCGAGCCTATCAACTGGGTACAAATCTAGACTCCACACTGCTGCTGAGGAATTATTGTCAGAAAAACAATAACATCTTTCCAAGAACCACCATGTCCCCATGTATAATTGAGGTAGATTACAAAATTAAAAAGAGAGAGAGTGATTACAGCGGTGGCCCAGTGGTGTCGGTGACTTACGAACAGTAAGTCGTGAGTTCGATCTCAGACAAGCGCATTACTTTGTATAATTTATTTCATCACCACTGGTCTCAAAACGGTGAAGGAAAACATCGTGAGGAAACCGGCATGTCCTAGAAACTAAAAATTCGAAGACATTGTGACATCTCAATCCGCACTTGGCCCGCGTCGTGGATTCCCTCTCATAGAGAGGAGGTTTGTGTCCCAGCAGTGGGAACAACAAAATTAAATGACAAAATTAAAACAACTTGTGGTGCATCGTCATCAACGACTTGTATGTAGGTCAACAAGCAATAGCGAAATAAATAATTATTCATTTTCAGTTATGTACTAGCGCTCGCCGAAATCAGTTGTTTTATTTACATGACTCACAACACCTAATAAACACGTACGCAGTAGGTACACTTACATCTGGTGACCCCGATATCGAACAGTAGTGACACGCGCCGCGATTTAAAATTGATTTCTGGTGATTTACCCATGTCGTGGTAACTGCACTGCACAGCCTTATCAGCCTTCCACAAGCGGATCTCCCTGGTTTGGTTTTCAAGAGGCACATAGTTACCGAAGACATGAACTCAAGCGGAAGTTGTGGAAGTGGAACGCCAATAGGCAGAGCGACAGAAATCAGTAAAGCCGCTATAGCAGACAAGATTTTGGAAGGAAGATCAAGCGGTCAAACACAGCTAATGGTTGAGTTAGTCAACCAAATGAGTAAGCTATCCATGGAAATAGCCGCCTTGAAAACAAATTCAGACAGAGGACATCGTAATTACAGACGTAATCGAAGCATGTCGCGTGCAAGATCCCACTCCAGAACGAGGATTTCACCCGACAGCCCCAATTGGTTATGCAAGTATCATCTTCGGTACCGAAATCGAGCCCGGACCTGCGAAAAACCATGCAATTGGAAGACACCGTCGGAAAACTAAGTTCAGCGTTGACAGAGGCGGTCGTCAGCGCTATCATACCTTCAAACCGCCTGTGCGTAACCGACCGAAAAAGTGGGTTTCGTTTTTTGGTAGATACTGGCGCTAATATTTCAGCAATACCAAGAAGAGGAAATTTAAAATCTGACGATACATATAAAATATACGCCGCAAACGGAACGCGAATTAAAACATATGGCGACAAAACGCTGACGTTAAATCTGAATTTGAGACGGCCGTACCATTGGACTTTCATCGTTGCTGACATTACGCAACCAATACTGGGTGCTGATTTTCTAGAAAAAAATAACATCTTGGTGGATATTAGGAATAAACGCTTAATAGATGGTACAACTGGTCTTCAGAGTAACGCAAAGTTAATGAAGTCCAGCACACCAACACTTCGGACCGTAAATTTAACCGAAGATTATGCAGACATTTTAGCAGACTATCCAAACATTCTGAGACCTATAGACGCACAGTCACAACCGCAGCACAACGTAGTTCATCAAATCATCACCAACGGACACCCTGTTCACTCCAAGTCAAGACCTTTGCCAGCAGACAAGTACCATAGAGTGAAAAAAGAAATAGAACATATGTTAGAGACAGGGTTATGCAGACCTTCCAAGAGCCCGTGGGCAAGCCCTTTGCACGTGACAACAAAGAAAAACGGCGAATTACGGTTATGTGGTGATTACAGGAGACTGAATGCGATCACTGTACCGGATAGATACCCGATTCCGAGAGTACTCGACTTCACATACCTATTACCCGGAACCAGTATATACTCAACGATCGATTTAAAAAGGGCCTCCAATCAGATTCCAGTACAAGAGGTAGAAAAGACTGCAGTAATCACCCCGTTCGGTCTATTCGAATTTCCAAGAATGCCGTTCGGACTAAGAAACGCAGGTCAAACCTTTGTCAGATTCCTCAACACAGTCTTAGCGGGACTCGACTTTATTTTCGTGTATATAGATGATATATTAGTGGCGTCATCATCAATCAGCGAACACCGGCGTCATTTACACGAAGTTTTCAAACGACTAGACGAGTATGGCATTGCAATAAATCAAGCCAAATGCGTACTAGGCAAAACGCAAATAGAATTCCTCGGATATCAGATCACAAAAGACGGTATCAAACCATTACCCGACAAGGTCGAAGCAATCACCAAATACCCATTACCAAAAACTGTGCAAGAGTTACGAAGATTTTTAGGCATGATTAACTTTTACCGGAACAACATACCACAAGCAGCCCAACATCAAGCTCGGTTGAACAAATACCTCATTGGATCGAAGAAAAATGACAAAACTGAAATACAATGGACTCCAGAGGCGCTAGATTCATTCGATCAATGTAAAGCAAGTCTAAGCGACGCTGTTACATTGACCTCACCAACAACGCATTCCCCGCTAGCACTCATGACAGATGCGTCTCAAACGTGCGTTGGCGCCGTTTTACAACAATATGAAAACGGAAACTGGAAGCCGCTTTCCTTTTTCTCAAAGGGACTGAGTGAAACACAATCAAGATACAGCACATATGATCGAGAATTGCTGGCAGTTTACATGGCAGTAACGCATTTTCAACCTTATGTCGAGGGACGAGAGTTGATAGTATACACCGATCATAAGCCATTATGTCACGCCTTCACTACTAGACAAAACTCCACAAGTAAATTGATAGCCCCAAGGCGACTACGTCACCTCGAGTTCATCGCACAGTTCACGACAGACATACGTCACCTGTCCGGTAACATGAACCCGGTGGCCGATGCATTGTCGCGAGTCGAACAGATAGACTGCCCGACACCCGTGGATTGGAATGAGTTGGCAGAAATGCAAGACGCGGACATTGAACTCACTCAGCTGTTAAACAAAAACAACCTTAGCTGGAAAAAAATACAGCTAACAGGAACGAGACAACTGCTCTGCGAAAACTCAAAATTAAAATTACGACCGTATGTGCCGAAGTCACTTCGAAAACAAGTATTCGACACTATGCACAATATAACACATCCTGGTATAAGAGCATCGAAGAAAATGATCACCGAACACTATTTTTGGCCACGCATTAATACTGACGTTGGAATATGGGCGAGAACATGTGAGGCATGCCAGAAAAGCAAGACACACAGGCACAACTCGGCACCAATCGGAACGTTCCCATCTACAGCACGTTTAGATCATGTGCACATAGACATTGTCGGCCCATTACCAGAATCCAACAGCAACAAATACATTGTCACAATGATCGACAGAGAAACAAGATGGCCGGAAGCTGTACCAGTGGCAGAGATAACAGCAAAAGTTGTAGCGGAAGTCCTCATAAATACCTGGATAACAAGATTCGGATGCCCAAACACCATAACCACGGACCAAGGACGACAGTTCGAGTCAAACTTATTTATTGCTCTGACTAAGTCACTTGGTATTAAGAAAATCAGGACCACCAGTTATCATCCGCAATCAAATGGCTTAGTTGAACGCTGGCATAGATCAATGAAAACCGCGCTAATCGCGCGCGGCAACACAACAAATTGGTCGAACGAATTACCTATAGTTTTACTAGGACTACGAGCAGCACTTCGACTGAAAGAAAATATAAGCCCAGCACAAATGTTATATGGAACAAACATACGTCTGCCTGGAATGTTTATCGAGCCGAAAAAGCAAGAAACATCACCAGAAAATTATGCACAGACTCTCCAAAAGACAATGGCAAAACTAAGCCCATTTAATAGGAATCACCACGCTACAAGTCACAAACCATATATTCACCCGGACATGAAAGACTGTGAATACGTATACGTCAGAACGGATGCTGTCAAGAAACCACTGACCCCGTCTTACGAAGGCCCATATAAAGTTTTGGAGAAACATGACAAACATTTCAAAATCCAAATGCCAAAGAAAACATCAATAGTAACAGTGGACAGATTAAAACCAGCTTATATTTTAACCGATGAAAAGGTAAACGAACCTTTAGCACACATGTACAGCAGTAGCCAAGTAAACGACCGCAAGAATGTTGAGACAGCGGAAAATAATAAGACCGCGCCGAACACGACACGTTCAGGTCGCGTCATACGTCCGGTGGTACGATTTTGCGATACGTCATATTATTGACACCAGACATGGTCAGGCGGCGCCGGTCCCAACGGTCTCCATGCGTTGCAACCATCACGCAAACGGAGCACAAGGAGCACAGAACGTTTGAAGAACTTCCCAAAACGCGGTTTCTTCATCGTTTATCTTATAGAATAACAGTAGAATAGTCAACGGCGAAGAGTACTCAATTAAGTTTTTTTGTTTTTTTTTTTATTTTGTTTTACAACGTCAGTTTACTGGACCATTATATTGCTAAGTGTATAGTATGATTTTAGGGAATATTAATTTAACAACTGTGTATTTTTTTGTTTTTTATTTTTATGTAAGTGTATTTACAAAGTCTTTTTTTAAAAAAAGGGGGAAATAATGTGGTGCATCGTCATCAACGACTTGTATGTAGGTCAACAAGCAATAGCGAAATAAATAATTATTCATTTTCAGTTATGTACTAGCGCTCGCCGAAATCAGTTGTTTTATTTACATGACTCACAACACCTAATAAACACGTACGCAGTAGGTACACTTACAAACTCATTACATTTTTACTAAGAATCAAGCTTCTATTTCCCGCAAAACCAATGAAGCAGTGGCCACTACATTTTCCTCTACCGTAATTAGCTACAGCCTTTCCGGGTCATAAAGTCCAGGGTATAAACTAAAAGATTCACGACACGATTAGGCAGTTTCGCCGCAAACAGCACAAGTTCTTGATGCATCGCCTTAAAAGTAAAAGAAAAGTTCCACGGACGAACTCAAAAGAACTAAGAAAACAACTTTACTTCCTATTTTAGTGAACAAATGGCGTTGTACTAACATTTTCAAGAGAAACACTGAAAATACAGCGGTTCTCGTAAAACTATGTTGATGTTGCATTAAAATATCAAAAAGGTTATGACGTATGTAGGAAGTTCTTGCTGAATCCGGTTTAAAGAATGCTTCAGGAACTGGTGCAACGTTTGTCCGTCACAGAAAAATATGAGAATTGTTTGCAGGTTCCCATTTTTAGGGTTCCGTACCCAAAGGGTAAAAACAGAACCCTATTACTAAGACTTCGCTGTCTGTTCTTCTGTCCGTCTGTCCGTCTGTCCGTCTGTCTGTCACCAGGCTGTATCTCATGAACCGTGACAGCTAGACAGTTGAAATTTTCACAGATGATGTATTTCTGTTGCCGCTATAACAACAAATACTAAAAACAGAATTAAATCAATATTTAAGGGGGGCTCCCATCCCGGCGTCAAGTGTACTGGTGGTCACGTGAGCTGACGTCTCTGCGCGAGGCGTGGGTGGCTGCGCGACACCTGTACGCCAGGCATCGCAGGCTCCGCATCCGCCCACCCGATGCGGTAACCATTGAGGCGGAGCTTTATGAGGGGTACAGAGCGGCGAAGACCGCCCTCCGCGAGGCTGTCCTGCGGGCCAGGGACCTGGCCCGCGAGGAGTTGCTGGGGACTCTCGACAGAGATCCGTGGGGGCGCCCTTACAAATTGGTGCGGGATAAACTCCGCCCCTGGGCCCCCCCCCACTGACGCAGAGTCTCCGGCCTGAGCTCGTGGAGGACGTGGTGAGCACTCTGTTCCCTTCGCGAGGGGATCATCCACCCCCGCCTATGGCTCCGCCACCTGCGATGCTGGAAGCGGACCAACAGGACGACGACGACAACGCTCCGGAAGTGACTGGGGTAGACCTGAGAGTGGCGGTACGCAGGCTCAGTGCCAAAAATACCGCCCCGGGACCCGACGGCTTGCCTGGCAAAGCCTGGGTCCTGGCCTCGGAGGCTCTCGGGCCCCGACTAGAGGGGCTCCTTAGCGCATGCTTGGAGAGAGGCCAGTTCCCGCTTCGTTGGAAGACGGGAAAGCTGGTCCTCATTCGGAAGCCAGGGCGCCCTGCGGACTCTCCGTCCTTATACCGGCCCGTGGTGCTGCTCGACGAGGTGGGCAAGCTCTATGAAAGAGTCATTGCAAACCGCCTCGCCGAGCACCTTGCGGGGACTGGGCCGGACCTTGCGGAACACCAGTTTGGTTTCCGCAAGGGGCGCTCTACGGTGGACGCCATCATGCGCCTGAGAGCCCTCACGACGGGGGATGCGGTGTCCAGGGGTGGGGTTGTCTTGGCGGTGTCTCTCGACATCGCCAACGCCTTCAACTCCATGCCCTGGAGCTGCATTAGGGAGGCACTCCGGTATCACCGGGTGCCGACCTACCTCCGTCGAGTAGTCGGGGACTATCTGACGGACAGAGCCGTCATCTACCCCGGTCGCAGCGGAGAATGGAACCGGCGAGAGATGTCGTGCGGTGTTCCACAGGGATCGGTCCTAGGGCCGTCCTTGTGGAACATCGGTTACGACTGGGTGCTGCGCGCCGACCTCCCTAGCGGTGTCAGTGTAGTGTGCTACGCTGACGACACGCTGGTGCTGGCACAGGGGAGGTCGCACGAGGCGGCGGCCGAAGCGATGACACGCGGGGTTGCGATAGTCGTTGAGAGGATCCGGCAACTGGGTCTCGAGGTGGCATTGCACAAGTCCGAGGCCATGTGCTTTCATGGGCCTTGGAATGCGCCACCAACGGGATCCCTACTGACGGTAGGAGGGGTATCCATCGGCGTCGAGTCGACGTTGAAGTACCTGGGACTTGTCCTTGACAGCCGGTGGAACTTTGTTGCACATTTCCGACGTTTGGCCCCCAAACTGGAGCGGGCTGGGGCTGCCTTCAGGCGGCTCCTGCCCAATCTGGGGGGGCCAAACGCCTCCTGCCGGAGGCTCTACGCGGGAGTCGTGCGGTCCATGGCCCTTTACGGGGCCCCGGTGTGGGCGCGTTCATTGAGGCGGCGAGCCGCCCACTACTTGAACGCGCCCCAAAAGGTGGTAGCCGTAAGGCTCGCCCGGGGC